>JAQIYK010000005.1:0-34307 GCA_034700465.1 Rotylenchus robustus
CTTCACTCTTTTCAGAGCGGGAGCGGTAATTCGTTTGTGTAAAACAAAATGCCAAAAATGATTTAAATATTAAATTCTAAGTACTATTTTAAAATAGTTAATTTGAAATTACCGTAACGTTCGTAATTGCCTGGATTTTTATAATTTTCTGTCTGCTCTTATTGCGTTCCTTTCCTGCAACCACCATTATTGGATCCAATTCCATGAAATCATTTTATAAGATACATATAATAATGGAGAATGATATACATATGAGGATATTCGTATATGCATATGTATGTAAGATATGAGAGCAACAGTAGCAGGTAGTTCTTTAAAAAAAGCGTTTTCGGCGAAAAAATAGAAAGAAAATTCTGCAACTCATCATGGCAAACGGCAAAAACGAATAACGAAATCCAACCAATTATTGCGGAGAATATTGCTAATAAGTTGTTTTTGCATTTTTAGAATTTTGAGTACCCCAATCAAATTTGTGCAAACCCATGGGTGCCACGCACGCCATCCACTCTTTTGCTTTCCAATTTTTTGGCTTAAAACAATTTAAAAATTTCATTTCAATTAAAATTATAATTTTAAATTATGAGAAAAAACCAAATGAATGAGTTCCTTCCTTCCATCCACAAGTGTTCAGACGGAGCTGATTAATTAACCATTGGAGAGTTGATCTCCGAATGCTCGCTCAAATAAAATAATACATATTTTAGCCAAATTTACGTCCGATGACTGCCTATAAAAGGCGCGATATTTCGGCAATTCGGTACCCATTTGCCTGCCTGCAACCAGCAACAACATCTCCAGCCTCCGACGACAACAAATTATTTTTGCGTTATATGGTACAATAAAAACCATTAAATTTATTTTTAAAACTCGAATGAAATACGTCGAATTCCAAACCTATCAATATGCGAGATTTTTTGGATTTCACGGCTACTTTTCATTGCCTAACACATGTTTCCGGTAGGGATGATGCCGAAATATTCGAAAATTATCCACTGGAATTCGGAAAGAACAAGGTATTCAGAAACATAGCAATTGTGGAACTTCGGGGGCCACTCCCGTTCGTCCAGCCGGGGACATCCCCAATTTTGTCATCCCCGTCCCCGCTTTCACGGGGATTGCAACGCGGCGCCCAAACGCTCGTACACGTCCTATTTCAGATTGGCAGTTGAAGTCGCCATTCAACGCGAAATTAAAAGTCAACAATGTTGTGGAATTAAATTAAATGTATAAAATGGGTTAATTAATTATTTTGAAACAAATTGAAAAACACACCTGCAGCTAGATCAAATTTGTAGACCCAAAAATACATCCGAAGGCAACGTACGGATCAACTTTTTGTCAAATTACTATAGTACTTCTTGACCCACACTTTGACAATGGTATTGGTAATAACATGATTACATGATGCTCGCCGTTCAAACAAATCCCACACCCCCAACCCCAAGCATCCTTTATCACACTCTCCATCACGGTGGAATCCATCGGAATCCGTCAACCCATGGAATTTTTAGTGAATCTGTAGTCCTGTCTGGTCAATGTGCGAGGTGTTCGACAACTTTTTAGAAGAAAATTGTAAATCATTCATTTTTTAATAATGTTCTTATTTCAATGTTCAAAAAACAACAATTCGGAGTGCCATTTTCATCATTTTTGTTCACCCTTCATCAGTCATCAATCATCGCTAAACGATATATCATCTGCTCTTGAAAATACGTGTTTATTTATTTTTATAATTTATAATTTTATGTTATTGTACATATTGAAATGGGTTACACTTTCTCTGGTGACCAACCTCAAAAATCTTCCCTCAAAATTTCTGCTTTTTGCTAGCAAAACATTCCAAACACGGGGACAAATGGTAATGAACATTGGTCCCCCAAAAAAGGCTTAAAAATGGAATTTTTCACAAATTTAACAATGGATTTTCGAGGTTAAAAACGCGATTCTAACATCTATTTCGATTATTTTTGAACCCTAAACACGAGTTAATATTCTACATATTTGAGGGAAAAATTAGATTTTTTTATTTTTTCGAAAATGTTCGAAGTCGGGTTAGAGTTCGAAAATTTGTCGAAATTTTAGCTCTTGGAGTTTAAAAAATTTGATGCCAGAAAATCGTGTTTTATGACACCGAAAACCTATTTTTTTGTCCATTCAAAACGAGCGAAAATTTGATTTTTATTTTCCAATTTTTTTGAGGGACCAATGTTCTCCCCCCCCCCGAGGGATTGTTTGGTGTTTTAAATTCCCTTTCGCTTTCGTCGACGATGTTTACTGAATGTGTGAATAATGTGTCCCCGTGCTCGTCGGCAGCATCGGAAAACAACTCTGTTTCCCCTCTTTCTTATTATCGCCGCGAAAACAACATTCGTTTCGAAACGCAACGGTATTTAAGAACAAAAAATGGCCACACCCGACACCAGTTTGACTGACCACAACATTCATTTTGACGCCGATGCCATTTCCCCTTTGTGCTTATTCCTTATTTTAATATTTAATGGTCCAAATCTTAGAAAATTTTGAGAAGCACACGTAAAATCTTATGTTTGAGTAAAAATTCCTTAATAGCAACATGAAAAATCTTATTTTTTACGGATAATATGGGAAATATTTTATTTCTAAGGACAACATCTATTTTTTTAAATTTTCGCTGGCACCCCTGATTTTTTGATATTTTTGGGGTCTCCGGATTAAAATGTTGCAAAGCACTGAAAATACCCAAAAACAGTTTTTAATTTATTCGGAATTTTTAAAAAAATCTGAACATTTTTGTGGGCTTAGAAGTTAGAAATAAGTAACAAACTAAGCCTAGGAAATTTAACAAAAAATTCTTTTCAGAAACAGAATACTAGGGAACTAGTCCTCAGTCCATGCCCAAGTCCAAACCTAATGATCAAATTTAGCCAACTTAGACCTAGGCCTCACCATAAGCCTCAGTTAAAAATTCAGTAGAAATTTTCAAAAACCAACATTGGTGACCAACTTTTTTTTTCTCTGTTGACTGTTGACCAAATTTGCTCCAGCAAAACAATTCCCCCGAGGGGGGGGGGGATGTTTGGTCTTCTATTTATTCCCCTCCCTCACCAGAGAGCAATTCCCTTTGGCTTTCATTGTTTATTGTTTACTCTGTAGCTCTGTACTGGATGCCCATCGGCAGCGGAAAACAAACACTTGGACGTTGCGAAAAAATCTCCCTTAAAAATTCCAAAAAATTAGATCTGAATTCAAAAAAGAAATTGACAAAATGATGGCATAAATCCCCACCCCTGCCGCGATTTTTAGATGTTTCTACGGCCCGAATTCTTCGACCTATATAATTATATTTTTTCCGTTTTTAGTCTGTTTCATCATTTTTGTTCATCCAGCAGTTTCATATCGATCATCCTAAAAAATTATCAGCTGTTGTTGAAAAAACATATTTATATGTATTACACACGTTATTTGTTACTTAAAATTCTGGATAGAAATATATTTATTTGGTGACCAATGCTCAAAGATCTCTCCGACTTCAATTTTCTTTCTTTTTGTTAGCAAAACAACCCCCGAGGGGGAGGATGTTTGGTCTTTTATTTACTCCGACTATTCCCTTCAAAAGCCCCGCCGGAGACAATTCCCTTCGCATTCGCTATTATTTTTGTTTACTGGATGTGTGAACAGTGAAAATAATGCACGGGTGCATTATTTTCACTGTTCACCAGTCAAAAATGGCCTAAATGCCCCTAGAAAATTTCCAAAAAAATTCCGAAGCCTAGACAAATCCAATTCAGAGGCATAAAAAATTATGAGGCCCATAAAATTAATTTAATTCTTCTAAAATCAGATAAACAATTTTTCGAAAATTCCAGAAAATTTGGGTAAATATTTTTAAATTTTTATCAACATAAAAACCCTTTGCTCAGCCTAAGCCTATAGCTCCCCCTACAGCCTACTAATAAGTATTTGGAGTTAATTCATTTTTATAATTTTGGGACTTTGTGTGGTCGGTGTGTTACCAAATTATAATAATTTTTTCTTAATTTTTTTCATTTAAGAAACATTCTAAATCCTTCCAATTCAAACACAAACAAACAAAAACGCAACAATGAAAGTTCAACAACAAAGCTCGCTTCAACACCAACATGGTCGCGTGAGCCCCGCGCAGCAGCCACTGCAGACGACGACTCAGCATGAGACCAAGAAGGTGGAGACCGAGATCAGTAAGTGTTGCATTTGTTCACATAAAACAGCGGATCAACCGGATTTTCCGGACATGGTATTGGGTGTTTTGGAAAATTCTGGGGCAATGAACCTGTGTTGTGGCCCCAGTAGACAAAATCAGATCGAATTCTTCTCTCACATATTTTTTGTAATATTTAATTCCGCGCCAAACTTTTTGCGTCGAAACAAATTTCATTTAAATTTCGAATCCAATTCAACGGGTAAAATCCGAATTCTTGGGAAATGAATGGTTCAGTTTTGTGGTCCCTTAGATTAAAGATACATTTAAATTTTTAGAAACATAAATTTAGGCCTTGGTTTCTGAAATTTCCGACCATCAGGGTGCCTAGGCATTTGAAAATTCCGTAACTGTAACTCGTCTATTTTTTACTTCATTGTTTAGCCGAGCGCGACGTGCCGATGCCAAAGAATGGCCCAGTGACACAGACCACGCGTCAGCTGGAGGCACAGCTCGCCCAGGTGCAGCGCGACTTTGAGCAGTTCAACCGCACGCTTGCCGAGGACAAAAATGGTATATTTTGTGTTATAATAATTAATTAGTTGGGGACCAAATTTTAACAAGAACATTTTAATTTTAAATGATAACTTTTTCAAAATTTTGTTGAGAATGTACAAAGCTTTTGAAAATTCTCATAGAAAATTAAAATAAAATAAACGAAAAAAATAGAAATAAAAAATTCCCAAGAGAAAATTTCTGAAATTTCCATCCCCTGGTTTTTCCTTCTTTGATTTTACTTTTTAATTTAAATTTTTTAAATATTTGTACGCGGTAAAGGCACTGCCATAATTTCGTGCGTAAAATGCGAAATTTTTGAAATTTTTGACACAATTTTCAAACATAAACTCATTTTCAGCTAGCATCGACAAGGACGAACAGTTGCAGCACTACCAGCGCGAGTCGCACCGTCTGGCGGAGGAGCTTGCCAAGCAGCAGGCCAAGGAGCGCAAGTCGGAGGAGAAGCAGATGCACTCGCTGGAGAAGCAGGAGGCCAAGACCATGCAGATCGCCAACAAGCTGTCCGAACAGCAGGGACAGCAGCGCGAATGTACGGAGTGGGGAAAACCCAAATTTGGAGTCAAAAAATCGGAGGGGTCTGATTTGGGCCAAAAATTGATCTGTAGGGGTAGGGATGTTTTTTTGGTAAAAAAGTAGGCTAATTTTTTTAATTGATCATTCATATCCAATAAAATAAAACATTTTATTATTATTCTATTTTAGGACAAAATCCGTTTTTTTTAATTTTACCTTCAGCATTTTCGAAAAAAAATTAATTTCGGGAGAGGAAGGGGGTTTTAGCCCTCACTAATATTTTTGTAATATTTAATTCCGCGAAAAACTTTTTGTGTCGAAATAAATTTCAAATTCAAAAAATTCATTATAATTTTTGTCGCTCATTTTAGTGGAGCAGCAAAAGGCTGCTCGCATCGCCCAGTCGGAGGCCGAAGCTTGCCGTATCGCGCAGGAGATGTTGCGCAAGCACGTGCAGGACCGCGAGTGTGAGTTAACCAAATTTCAGTGTGGGGTACACTGTGCACAGCGTTAGGGATTTTTGGGCTAATTGACGAAACCGCAATGCAATTTTGGTGGGAAAATTTTGAAATTTTCTTTGAAATTTCTTCTGGAATTCTAGCTGAGGCTTAGGGTATGTAAGTAAGTGCCTAGAGAAGGCAGTTTTTGTTTTTAGAAAACAATTTCTGAAAATTTCCAATGCTTAGTTTGAGGACTAAATTGTTCTTAGAATTTGGTTATTTACGCGTAGATTTAAGCCAAAAAAATTTTCAGCAAAATTTCAAAAAATTAAAAACTTTTTGGGATTTACAGTGTTTTTGGAAAATTAAATATTTCTCCCCAATTTCAGTGGTCGATGCCAAAGTGCAGGAGCTGCAACGTGTGGAGGCCGACGCTCGCAAGAAGATGGAGGAGTTGGAACGCCACCAGCAACAGCTTCAGAAGGACATCCACATCCGCCAGACGGAGACGAACAGCACGGAGCAGCAGTCGCGCAAGCAGTGCGAACTGTTGAGCAAGGCGCAGGAACAGCAGAGGCGTGGTGGGTTGAAGCAGCAGGGGCATCATATTGAGACTTTGAGACCCCCCAATTTAATTATTTGATGGGTTGCATTTTTTGGAGCGATTTTTTGGGTGTATTTTAAGTCTTTGAAGCGAATTCTTCGAATTTTAATATAAAAAGTTTCCTGAAAGTGTAATTTTTGGGTATTAGTCGGTTGGAATTGAAATTCGAAAACCTACACTAACAAAAGATAAATAACACATTCTCTGAACAGAGCTTGCCGAGGTCGCTCGTGATCTTCAACGCGCGCAGGCCGAGCTGAAGCGTGCCAATGAACAGGCGCAAAAGTATGCGGCGGAGCGCGCCGGTATCGTTGAAATTAAAAATTAAAAATTCAAATTAAAAAAATTAAATTCATTTTCTTTTTGAAAAATAAAATTTAAATTTAAAAAATATAAATTCATTTGCAATTTTTTAAGAGGCCGATCGCCGTGCCAAGGAGCTGGCTGAGCAGGAGTCTGAGGCGCGACGCCGTGCCACGAATCTGTCGGGTCAGCAGGAGAAGGACCAGCACGGTGAGATTGAAATAATAATTTGTTTCCTCGAAAAATCTGAATTTTTCGGAATTTAAACAGGATTTCATTATTTAAATTTTTAAACTTTTATTTTTTTAATCATTTTCCAACATTAAATTATTTTTAATTGCAGTGATCCAAGAGATTGGACAGCAATTGTCGGACCGTGGCGACCAGTTGGAGCATGCGCAGGCGGACTTGCAGCGCAAAATCGGCGAGAAGCGCACCGTGGACCTGCACTCGCGCGAGCTGGTGCAGAACGAAGCGGAAGCGCTGAAGCGTGCGCACGAGTTGGTCGAGCGTCTGGTTCAGCAGCGTGAAGGTGGGTGGGGCAGGGACAATATATTATTTTTATTATTTTTGTATTTTTTTAAATTATTTTCAAATCCAAGGGTGCATTGCTGAACTATTTGTACTAAACGGATTGCCAGAATTCCGTGCGAAGCTAAAGCACCCTCCAAAAATTCTAACGAGACTCCCTGTGTTTTGAAAAATTTGTCCAAAAATTTCTGCCAAAGTCACGTTTTGCGCCAAATTTTCGCCTTTTTTTTGTCAAGTTGCTGATAATTTATTTTCGAAAAACTGATGCTTTTTCAACCCCCTCCGAAATTCTTGGGCCGATACGGTCTTTTAAATTTTTTAAATTTAATTAATGATTAAAAATTTTTGCAGCTGCCGAAGCCAAAGTGTCCGGTCTGACTGAGCAAGAGGCGGAGGCGCGCCGCAAGCTGGCACAGATTGGCGGCAACACTCAGCTCCGTCACACCAACCAGCCGACGGACGTCAACGTGTTCCAGCACACTCGCTACGAGACATGTAATAAATCGCGGAATTTATAGAATTTTCAGAAAAAATATATATTAAAAAGGTGGAGGGCTCAATTAAATCCAAAACCTAGTTTATTTGTTAATTTCAAAATTTTAAAAGAATTTTTCATAAATTTTTATATAAAAATAACCAAAATTTATATAAATTTATTTATGAAAGAATAGAGAAAATATCTAAACAAGAATTTTATTTGTTATATTTTTATTATTTTAAAAATTAAAATCTATCATAATGTTTATAGTATTTTCCACTTTTTAAATTTTCATTTTTTCAAAAAAAAAATTCCAGCCGAGCCCGGCATTGGGGTGGAGCCGGCGCATGACGCCGCCGACGAGAGGGGACTGATGGGCCGCATCAAGGATGTGTTGTTCTAAGCTGCTGATGCTGATGGGCTCTTGCCAGAACAATTTTTTGGGATTTTTGATTTTTCCATTTTATTATTTAATTTTGGACTTTAACCCAATCCCAATTATTTATTTGTGGAGAGCCCCGATTTGAGTTAAAATTTTTGCACTTTTTGAACGTAATTTTTTATTTTAAAAATTATTTTTAATTAAAATTTTAACTCAAATTTGGGCCTAATATTTGTGACACCCATATTTCTCTCTTAAAAATGAGAGCACATCGATCCATTTCCATTGGTTCCCCAATGGGGTTCTTTTCTCACTTTTTTGGTTTATTATGTAAATTTCGAATAATCAAATAAAAATCGTATTTTAATGAGTAAATTTTATTTTCAATTTTCCTCTTCAAAGTTTCGGTCGGGTCAATATGAAAATGCGTCGGTCGGGTTTTCGAGTTTGAATAAACAACATTGAGTTTCGAGCGGCAACCAAGAATATAGAGTAGATCCATACGTAAAAATAATAAAATTAAAAAACTGAAAAATATTCTGTAATCTACCGTAGTATACATAGATTAGAGACATAAATGGTATAATTAATTTTTGAGTTACAGCTTACAGTATATGGGTTATGGAGGGAGGGAGTCAATTTTTGGCACTTTTTTTTATTTCACTAAAACAGAATACCAATTGTTAGAGTTAGGGTTGGGTGTCTCAAAGTGTAACTTAAATTGTAGCTTGGCCTAAGCTAAGGTGGAATGTGAAAAAAAGTTGTGGCCAAGTCAAAGTTTCAAAAAAGATATAGCCTAGGGCCAAAAAAAGTAGTGCCAAAATTAATTTAGTGCCAAAAAATATTTTCTCATATGGGCAATGGGTATTGTTTTTAAACATTTTTAACAATTTGTGTTACGTGTTTACAAGCTCTAATATTTTGAAAAAATATGTCATCTGTCGAAACAAAAGACTTCATAATTTCGAAGCCGAGGTAAAATTGCATTTTTTGCTAATAAATTATAAAATGGTCTTTATCTACAATTCCTATATATACAATGGTCGAAAAATTACATTTGATAAATTTCGAAGTTTTAAATGCATGTAAAAAGTTTTAAAGTTAAATCTTTTATCGAACAGTTAAAAATAAGTTTACGAAGATCTATATGTGGTTCTCATCAGCAGTTTTATTTTCTTTTTGTTGATTATTAGCATTTTTGCGGAACGAAGGCGTTTTGAGCAGCTTTCCCACGCCGAATTTCTTTTCCAGCAAAGGCATTGTCGGCTGTATCCACTGCTTGGTCACATCCTGGTACTCACCATCCGGACTTTTGTAGTCAGCGAGGGGCGGATTCAATGGTGGGCCTGTGGACGATAGAATTTGCTAGTTTGCCATACATATTATAGATTAAATGAGACACCAGGTACTTGTGCCATTTGTACCCCATTTTTTGGCCAAACTTGAAATTTCCTATTTTTTCGACACAAAATCCTTTTAAAATGGTTTGTGATTTTAAATATTAAAAATGAGTAATAAACAGAAAACAGTGCTGGGTATTTGCCATTTTCAGCTCCGGCTCCGACCCCTCCAAAATATTGGCTCCGACCTCCCAAAATTTTCAGCTCCGGAGCCGGAGCCATACCCAGCACTGGTAATAAATAAAGGTCCCCCTTGGTTTTTAAAAATGGGATACAAAAGCACAAGTACCCAGATATATTGCATATTCTGATTTCTGATGTTATAAAAACTAACCTTGAACATGAAGCGGAACAAGTGTCTCGTCGGGCTTAACAGCAGCTTCGTATAGTTTTGGTGAGACCAGCTGCAACACTTGCAGCGCCTTGCGTTGTGCTTCAAGAGAGCGTCGAATCCAGTCAATGTCCTGCCTAAATCGATATCGCGATACATTTCCTCACAGATCCTTATAAGCTCTGTATTATTATGATTAACCTGGCCAATCTGGCTCGAGAGCGCGCATAGTTCTAGATTAAAAATAGTAACTTAAATTTTAATTTTTCTATAAAAAAGTAAGTTTTAATAGGTATTTAAGTTTTACTAGTTGTTAAGTTTTATGAAGTGACCTTTCGCACCACCGTTTTCCTGTACATTTCTTCTTCGCTCGCCACATGTTCTCCGTCCAACTCGCGTTTTCGCGCATCCAATGTGCGTTGTAAGCGAGGTTCAATTTGCATCTCCTCCACCGGCTTTGGCTTTTTGGCGAACTTCTTCAGCGTTTGGATGGCCCTTACCAGCTTACGGCGCTTCCGTTCCTCCCTCTTCTTGGCTAATTCCGGATTGACTGTAACCTGCAAAAAACCAATGAATTTATGAAAAATGTAGGCTCTTTTTTTGTGTGTGGTGACAAATAGAATATGGCACCACTAATAAGTCAAAAATCTGCTATCAGCTTTCTTTTACTGACATACATTTTCTGCATAAATTTGTTTTAAAAATACAATAAATTTATATTCGAAGCTCATGTTCGGAAAATATTTTTCACATTATTTTAACAATTATCAGATTGTACAAACCTGTCTTTTAATAAAATGGAAGTTGTAAGGAGAGCTAGTGTGCAAAAAACGGGGCAAAGTTGGCGCCATTGTTGAAGGAGTCGCGAAAAAGGTGCTAAACCTGACGAGAAAGCGATCCAATATCATCTCTATATCTAAAAAGGTTCATTCAGAATCACTAAAAGTTTTAGAATATGCGAAGTTCGAAAAACACAAAGTATCGTATTGAAAAGTGATTATAACACGGATTGATTCAATTTAGAGATAAGAATTTTTTAAAATCTACCCTTTATGCCTAAAAATTTGGATCTGGACCTAGCTAAAATCCTGACAAAGTTCAGGTCTAATCCTATCTCTATTCCAATTCAACCATTCAATAACACTACTAGCAGTCTTTAACGGACCAAACGCATAAAATGACATGACTATGTAACAAATGGAAAATGGGTGCACACTTTTCTAATTTGTTTATTTGATTGTTCATGTTCATTATGTTCTTCCCACGGCACTTTTTCTGATCGACACTCTTTCCCAGGCATCGCTCCCATCAGAGTTTTGCTCGCGATCCTGATCAGCTTTAATCCTCTTTTCTTCCTTCGCTCTGGTGAACTTCGCAATGTGTTCGGCGGAGCAATTTGCCGGGTTTAGCACTCCAACTTTTTCGGCCAATTTTTGTGTTTTGTTCTTCACCGACGAAATTTGCTTCGAGTCGTCCGGCATCGTTTTCTGAATGGTCAATTTGTGCACCAAACCTTCGCCATCAACGTGAAATATTGAGTAGCCATCATACCACCTCATCTAAACAGAAGGAATATTATATTGAAAGGTTTAAAAAAAAGAAGAAATTCGCACATATTTCTTGCGGTTATTTTTGTTGTAAGTGCGAAAATTCAGGATTTGCAACCAAGTGAGGTAAAGGATACGCCAACGCAGCCGAACCGTGCCATCCTCGGGAATGGGCGAAATGTTTAAAGCCTTAACTTTTTTAAGTTACAATTTTATCCACCTTCTTTTAGTCTACTCGATGTTCGATGTTAATTATTTATCACTTCTTGACTAATAAAGTTATAAACGAGTCCCTGGTTCAATTGTCATTCAATGTCAACAAGACAACCACAAAAATTGGAGTAAACAAAAAATGACATAGTCCTGTATTCAAAGATTTAAATATCGAATTTCAAAATGTACTCATCAGCAAAAAAAATAAATAAGAAAAAGCGAAAAATATATTTGAAAATGTGGGGTAAACTAATGTTTTTTTTATTCGTTGGACTAACCATTGTTTCTAATGCTAAAATTGTAGTCTAACTATAAGCACAACTTAAGCATAAGCAATTGAACTTATTCAAAACAAAAATTACCTCAAATTCAATGTGTGAAAAGCCTAATTTGCACAGAACACTAAGCAAGCTCATGTGGTTCATCAATGCAGGAAGACCCCTAAAATGCGAAAGATGGGTAATATAGGTGGAAATTAAAGCATAAATCAAAACTCACGTTCGGACCACTTGCATTATTTGATCGTCCAACACAACATCTTCGCGATAAAAAGTGTAGTCCAATCGCATCTTGAACATTATAGTTGCCTGAATTAAAGAAAAAATAAAATTTGCTTTTTTAATGTTTGGGTTTGGATGTCAAAAAATCGTTGCGAAAATTAACGGTCCTGACTCCCGAATACAAGCTTTAAAGTATACTAAATTCGTATCCAATTAAATTATTCCTTAAAACCCCTTAAAAATCGGAGTTGCCGAATTTGGAAAACCAAAATCAGACACCAATTTTCCCGTTTCGTTTTCCGTCTCGCTGACTTACTGTGAATTCAATCCGTTTCTGGACATGCTCCAATTGGTGCATGTGCGGATGTGTGAACCTGTTGGGCTTATCCGTGGGCTTCGATGAAAGGGTTCTACCAACCAGCAACAATGTTGTCGTATCACGTTTCGAAGGTGTTGGAGTTGTAACAGGAGCATAATTGGCCAAGAAGTGGGTTGAGCGGAAGGCGAAAGAAATGGAGGAGGAACAACATGGCTGGGCGGGAGGGAACTGGGCCAACCTGGAACAGTGTGTGACGAGCCCACCGCTTATTCTATGAGAGATCATTGATCTGCGGAACAATTAATTAACACAACATAATTGTTTAGAATAGTTACTGGTACATATGGTCGAGGCTTATTAAAAAAAATAAAAAATAAGGTTAGCTAAAGCCACTGGATGTAGAAGCATTAGCATTTTCTGAATTTTAAACTTTTTTTGGTAAGACTCAACACAATAAATAGACAATACAATGCCTAGTCACAATAAATATGATCTCATGTGCTAATCATTAATGATCATTAATCACATGTGATTAATTAAACATGATTTTGAAGTTGACAAAAGTTTTGTTAAGTTTTTTAAAGCTAAAAACAAAATTTTCACAAAACAATCATGAAATACTATTTGTATCGCTCAAAGATGGATGGAGCTGTTTTTTGCTTCTTCCCCGTCCTTCCGCTTCTTTGCCTCCTCCATCTCCCTCCAAAGCTGATCCGTTTCTTGCTCCAGCTCGGCTTTTCTTAACCGCGCAAGTTCATAATCGTGCGGAGTGACCGATCGGTTGATGCTTAATTTAAATAAATGTTCCGGTTTGGTCTGGCAAATCTTAAACCCCTCATAATTAGTGCAAATAAACACAACTCTGTTATCATATATCAGGGGCGTACCGAGGATTTTTTTTGGGAGGGGCAGTTAAATTTTCGCCACGCCTTCGGCGCGGCGACCTATTTTTATTCGCGCCGAAAAGTCGATTTTTAAGGGTGTATTTTTGGTAATCTCCGATTTTTAGGGGTTGTATTTTAAGTTTGATGGCTAAATTTCATATTTCCGCGGCGATAAATTTTCGAGAACCTAAGGGAGATACTATTAAACGATCATAATTTCGCTTTTTCACGAATTTTGAAAACATAAGGGGGACCCTATTAAAAAAAATTAATTTTTGACATTTTGGGGGGTCAGTTGCCCCCCTGCCACTGCCTCGGTAGGCCCCTGTCATATATGTAACAACATTTTGATGAACTTTATATATTATAATGAATTGTTATGAATATAATGATGAATTGTAAAGAACATACATTCGCGTGGCGAGCCCATTTTGATCGACGTGAATATCCAAACATTCCTCGATGGTATACAAATTTTCAAAGCCCTTTTCTCCATCTGTTGAAGTCCTTTCTTTTATGGGAGGAGACTCCGCTGGATTGGCAGATTTGCGTTTCTCAAGTTGTTTCTGAAATAGAGAATGTGAGTCAAGAAATTCAAAGTTTTCCGAAAAATCTCAAATTTGTCTCAATTTTAATTTCTATAGCCAATAAATTACCCGAAAATTAGCTGAAATGGCCAATCAGTTTTAAAAGTATCGAAGAGACTGACATTAATATATGTTCCAGCAAATAGTTGTCGAGCACTCGTTAAAAATTTTGTCGGTGACATCGCATAAGTTGCTTTCATATCTTTTGTTCTGGAAAGGCGCCAAATCAAAGAGACTAGGTTCTCGTCAAAGCAAACATAGGTGCCTACGGTCTAAATAAAAATAAGGTATAAAGAAACATTTTTAAGTGTAAAGAGAGTTCGCGAAAGGTAAACAGTAAACACAGAGCCAATACATAAAAATCATATTTGTTATGTAATGTCCGAGGCTGATTATGACATCAATGCTTTTTGTCTAACAAGTTTTTAAGAGAGGGTGGGGGTGCCATGTTGTACCCACATGATACGTAAAATCGATAAAAATTGTACCTCAAATACTTTGTACGGCGACTTGTAGTTCAAATAAGCACGTACTTTGAAGGCATGCCACTGAAATGCCGGTTTGCTAAATGATAGCTCAATGTTTTAAGAAACTTTCAAGTTTAGGTTTCTTTTTAGTCAAATTTTCGCGTTATTCAATATAATCTTTTTCCTAAAAAACATATATAAATAAAATACATATTACTCGACAACATAGCCACGAACTTTGTCCTCAAAAGTGCAACTGCTTGCAAACAAAGGATAGATAACTGTAACAGAACCTTTCAAAAAGTTCGGCACCTAAAAGTGTCTTTTCTTCTTTACACAGATAACTTGGAATGTTATTTTACCTACCATTTCGTCGAAAGCCGTTTCGATGCGTCGTAATTTAATTTTCTTTTGTTCTTCATCAAATTTTCCGGCTTTTTCATCTGTTGTTGTTGAAGAAGAGAGATAACACCGCTTTATCCAGCCGGTATGTTTAAAATATGGCGTCAATAATTTGAGATAAGGATCCAATCGATATTTAACCATTTTATTGATATGTAATGGTTTGTTGAACCTAACAAGGCATAAGGCTATTAAGATAACACGTATTTAATATAGTCTTGATGTACAATTTCTCATAAATATTGAACATGGTACATGAACCAAGCCATACATACACATATGCCTAATCTTTTCAAAACATTTATTATGAGTTAGTTGGTGCATACAAATAATAGTGAATAGTAATAATAATATTAATTTAAATCTGTTCTTCTGTAAAAAGGGGCTGTTCATCAATGTAGAACTTCCGTTTTCGGTTCGCTTTCAGATCGCGTGCTCGTTGATTCACACCATCCCGGGCCAGAAAAAGCCACTGTTCCTGGTCTTCATCAGCTATACGAGAAACACCGAGCTTGCGGAGGCTATCTGAAAGATAAAAATATATTTGAGCTATTTTAATTATTTTTACCGTAAAAAAGTCGTGTCATTTCGGCGGGCAATATCTCTAGACGAGCACGTGACGATGTTTGACCCTCCGCCAGTATGTGTTTGTCAGCCAAATATTCGGGTGAAAACAGAACATCAGCAACCATTCGTCCACAAAGACTCGGATTATGCAAGTACGGGGCCAAATCCAATTTGTCAATTACCATCTGGGTGATATCACTTTCGCCATAAACCTATAGATTAAACACGTGTAATAAAATAGAATTTTAAATCTTACCAGTCTTTCCTCGTCATTACGACTAATATTGATGGTATTTTTCAGCTCTTCATGGTCCAATTCAGTTAAAAGAACTTTGTTATTGCCGGTATCATATACCTAATAAAATAAAACCATTAAACATAAATTAGTTTATAAATATTTTTAACAAAAATCAAACATGAAGCCCTATACGACCATCAGAAAACGCGCCGCGCCGCTTGGCTTTGCGAATGGTGCCATGTGAGTTATGAGTCTGAAGATTTGCACGTAACATGGCAACTTCCTTCGAGAGTCGATTTATGGTTTGTAAGATGTGTGGCTAAAATTTCAAGGAAATGATTTGTGATTTTATGATATTATGGACAAGCTGAGTGAGAGACAATTCTCACTTCTTCTCTTGATTGATACGGAGCTGATTATTATATTATATCACATACCATCAAGGTGTGCATTTCATCATAAGAAAAATCATCTGTTTGGCCGTACACAACTTCTACCTCGCCGACGACTTGTTCTTCCACATATTCATCAGGCATGTACTGGTCTTCATTAATCCCTTGTACGTCAGCCGGAGTGTAATAGTATAATTGTGGCTCCTCAATTGTGCGAACGCGCTTAAACAAATATCTTTTATAAAAAAACAATAATGAATTCCTTAAATTCTGTATAATCAAATAAATACTTTGTTGGAATTTGCATTCCCTGATGTCGTTGATTGTTGATGTGCGGAAGGAAGCAAATAATGCGATTTTGGGCAAATAGTTTCTGTGATGTTTTTTGAAGTTGAAGGGAGTGAGGCACCTATAAATCTGAAAATGAATGAAAAGAAAAATCAAACTGGTACCTATACTTGTATCGAACCAGCCCTTATGTGCAGGGTTGCCGAAAGTCCACTAATTAGTGGAGCGACATTTCATCCACACAGACAACGAGAGCAAAAACGACGAGATAGTGTGTTAAATTAGTGGACTCCTCTATTTTTGTCTACTAAAAATGAGAGAAAATGAGAGAACAGAGAAAAAGAGACAAAGAAAAGGCACGCTCTCTTCTTGTCATTTGATGGACGAAAATAGCGCGCCCTTTTCTTTTCTCTGATTGTCTGACTCTCTTTTGCCTCCCTCCATTTTTAACCCAAATTAGTAGAGTTCCACTAATTTACACACTATCTCGTCGTTTCCCAACACTGGTGCTTTTTTTCTCTAATTTTTAGTAGAGAAATTAGTAGACTCTACTAAATTAGTGGAGTTTCGGCAACCCTGCTTATGTGTTCGTTCATTGCAAGAAACCAATTTGCGCATTTCGGCGACCGTTTGTGGGCATCTATTTTCTGAACAAAAATTGTAATCATTTTTAAATTTAAATAACCTTCGGGCATAGATCGTTGCAATAGATCCAATAAAATTGCTCTGGCCTTTGGTTGAAGTCTGTGTCTTCTGGCAATTGACAAAAATTCAGTGGAAAATTCATAAACGCCCATTTGTGAGGTTCTAAATAGCGGAAAGTCGGTTAATGAGCCGACAAATCCAGTTCCATCCTCGCCATCATCAACATCCACATTTACTTCATTGTCTTGCTGTTCACTAGTTTGTGCTTTGACTTCACCCAAATCTGAAAACTCAAACAAATCAGATTTTTATCATAGCTTGCGTATCGATTAAGAGTGCCAATGCTTGTGAGTGAGATGGAGAGTTGGACCAACGGGTAAAAAAAGAACGGTTGTACTAGGTCGTATCATAAAAAATGATCGTTTTTTGATTTTATGCATTTCCCATATTTTTTTGAAACGAACCCTGACATATTTGGTACCAACGCATAGCCCCGGAAGTATACTTTCTAAAACTATAAACAGTTAGTTTGTATCTCAATTAGTTATGGAGTTATGGCCATGTTAGTACCGGCGGTTCGCATAGGCCATTACATGCACATGGCCAAAACTCATATTTCCACGCGCCGGAGAGGGTAGGTTGTTCAGAAAAGACAAGCACTACATACAAAAAGAAGACGATTGCACACAAAAACAAATGGTTTTGAAATGGTTTTTAAGGAGTTTTAAACCAATGGAAAATGGCCAAAAATCAGTTTTCATCGGTAAATTTTTTCAGACGGTGGAGGAAGATCTGATTTTTGCGATCCGCCTAGGGGTTCTTGAGATGCTCTATCCATTGGTGTAT
Organism: Rotylenchus robustus; assembly: GCA_034700465.1. Classification (NCBI taxonomy): domain Eukaryota; kingdom Metazoa; phylum Nematoda; class Chromadorea; order Rhabditida; family Hoplolaimidae; genus Rotylenchus; species Rotylenchus robustus. The sequence goes on from JAQIYK010000005.1 coordinate 17,613, forward strand.
TGATCTTGGCGCTAGGTTTATGTTTCACGGAGTTATGGCCAAAAAGGTGCATTTTCACGTAATTTACAAAGTTAACTCCCTAACTAATTGAGATACAAACTAATTGTTTATAGTTTAGAAAGTAGACTTCCTGGGCTACATGTTGGTACCAAATGTGCCAGGTTTCGGCAATTATGGTTGGAGAAATTCACAAAAAACCAAACTATCATTTTTTATGATACGACCTTAGATCGCAGAAAGGTTTGGTGGTGGGGGCTCTCAAAACCAGAGGCTGACTACGCGCTCCCCTTCCACAATACATTTCCCTCGAAAGCGCTTATCTCTCTCCAAAAACCAGTTAGCTAGGACCCTGTATTAGTATTAGTTACCTTGCTTCTGCCAATGACTTGCTTCGTCTACTTCAATTCTATATTGTTGAATTTGATCTTCATCGGCAATTTGTTCCGATTCTTCTGTGATTATTTGCTCCGATTCCATTTCGGGGACAGGAATTCCAGCCAATGCTCCTCCATCAACAGTGTTATCCAAATGAATTTGACCGCTGTTGAACACTTCATCATGTTTAGCATCGATGTCCTGCTCCTGCTGCTGGTCAATTATCACTTCCCCCACTATTCCATTATCTGCCGATGAGTGCACCTCCACAAACTCTTGTTGGTGTTGTTGTTGTTCACTGTTGGTTCTGCCTCTACCTCGCCGCGATGGTCTTGCAAAAGTGTGACCTTTTCTCAACAAGTTGAGTTCTTGTAAAGACAATGATGTAGGCATGGACTTTGCTGGAAAATCACTTATGAATTTTATTTGCATTTTGTACTTGGGAGATTTGCAAGATAAAATAAAAGTGGGTGGGGTGGCTCACTCACTCGATCGAAGGAGAGGAGGCTGTCTAGGACAATTGAGGATAGGGAGTATTGTGATAAATAAATCATTGCAGACAAGTATAAATTTTTCGTTGTAAATTTTTTGCTCGCAGAATGATTTGAACTATACCCCGGAAAATGGTCTCAAGACCTTTTTTTCCTTTTTTGAGCACTCAAAATAGACATCATTCTAACTTTTTAATTTGATGATTTCGGTTATCCATGTATTTATAAAAAATATTAAGAAATGTTTGTTGGGGTAACTGTATTAATGTTGCGTTTAATGTTTAATTTTTTGACACAAAGTCTTTGGCTTGATCTCATGGTCGGTCTCACCCCGAGACCATGAAGTCAAAGCAAAGCCTAAAGACCATTTGCTTTGCTGTGGTATGATTCGATTTAGACCGTTTTATTTTATCCGCGCGCTTACACATCCATCACGTGCGTGCTGGGTCTGGGTGCTGCTGCTGAATAGAAATGTAAAAAGGAGTGATGTGACTCGGCCACCCACTCCGCCTCCGCCTATGATTGGTGGATCTAGGTTTCGGTCACAGGGAGTGACACGCCTACTCCAACTTGTGATTTGTGATAATAGTAATAGGTGAGCTTTAGGGAGTGACACGCCCACTCCAACTTGTGATTTGTGATAATAAGTGAGCTTTGGCATTGCATTTCATGTGTAAGCGCGCGGAGATTAATCTAATCCCCCCCCCACACTGCACTTTTTAACCTTTAAGCCTTTAACGAAGGGAAAATAAGCTAACGTTCTAACTTTATTTTGCGTTTGTGTGTTATTTCTCTCTTACTCTTTTTCTCTAGCTTTCTCTTTCAAAACCGAATAATGTCGGCGAGCCCCTTGCCCCTTCGCACCGTTCCATGGAATTTTTTTCAGTTGGATAACTTTTTTAGTAACCCCTTGAAATTTATGAATATGAGCGTGGATTGTGATTTTCTACTAGAAAATTTCTAGTAATTCCGTTGAGTTAATAGTAAATTACTTTACAGGTAAAATGGCGAAGAAAAAAAAGGCCCAAAAAATGCCTAAAAGTCGACCCCCATAGATTAGATTAATTAATTCCCATTCAAATGTTTTCTTCCAATTGATGATTAATTCTACTATTTAAGCGTTCGAAACTTCAACTTCAGACGAACATCATTTCATTTCAAAAAATTAAAGTAATGTTTTTTTTGCCTGCAACCAAATATCAATACAATCAATACACACATGCGCATCAGCAGGGTTGCCTGCCGCGGGTCGGCAAAAAAGTCGGGTCGGGTTTCGGGTCGGGTCGTCCGAAACGCAAAAAACCCCGGGTTTCGGGCGGCAACCCTGCTGCACATTGCATGTATGTATGTATAGTACATTACAGTGCACATGTAAGCGTATTCTATTTTTGTATTATATATGCAAAGCTCCCAAGGGTGTCCTTTTTTGTATGACCGCTCTCTCATTTTCCTTTAACTTTTTTCCTTTTTCCCCTCGAAATGTGAGCAGGGGGAGGGTGAACTAATTTGGCGAGCACCTGTCACGCTGACTCGCATTCGTACTGTTACCGTATAAAACAAAAAAATCCAAAAGTTTCATTGTACTTTTGTTTGTTAAGTACAGCCCTTTTTTGACAACGTTTATGATTATGTACATACATATGTACGGTTAAAAATAAGGCTAAACTCCAAAACTGAATTCTGAGCCTTATACGTTCCGATTTTAATCCAAATGTTATGAACGAATTAAATACGAATTTTTTGTTTCTTAATTTAGCATCGATTATTTGCTATTTCTTATTAGTGAATTCTATTACTCTGATTGGGCTTCATTTGATTGAATCTATTAGCTTTATCGTGTTAAACTTTGGCACAATGGGAGTTCCTGCTTTTTTCCGCTGGCTTTCAAGGAAGTATGTATCAATCATTGTGGATGCGGTCGAAGAACGAAAAAGGGACGTGGATGGTGTCAAAGTTCCTGTTGATGATACCCAGCCCAACCAGAATTACCAGGTTAGTTTACACATTTGGAAAGCAATTTTCTAAAAAATGAAATCAAGGAGTTCGACAATCTTTATCTGGATATGAACGGTATAATACATCCTTGTACACACCCGGAAGATCGGCCAGCACCAAAGACTGAAGACGAAATGTTCATTCTGATTTTTGAGTACATCGATCGCCTATTCTCCATTGTCCGGCCAAGAAAACTTCTTTACATGGCTATTGACGGAGTGGCACCTAGAGCGAAAGTAAGTTTACAGTTTGGCTTTTTAAACGTCATAAAGATTTTATTTGTAGATGAATCAGCAGAGAAGCCGACGCTTTCGAGCTGCGAAGGAGGCTGCAGAGAAGAGAGATCAAATAGCCACAATTAGAAAGAAGTTGGAAGCAGAAGGAATACCGTTGCCTCCGCCTCGCAAAGAAGAAGAACATTTTGATTCAAACTGCATTACGCCAGGCACTCCGTTTATGGCTCGACTCTCCACAGCTCTTCGTTACTACATCCACAAGCGAATTAGTTATGATCCGGCATGGCAGAAGATACAGGTTTTATTAACTGATCAGTTATAAATTATAAAAACCTGTGTTTTTAAGGTGATTCTTTCCGATGCGAATGTTCCTGGTGAGGGTGAACACAAGATTATGGACTACGTTCGGCGTCAACGTGCATCTCCAGCACACGATCCAAATACAGTGCATTGCCTCTGTGGTGCTGATGCAGACTTGATCATGCTTGGGCTAGCAACCCACGAAGCAAATTTCAACATTATTCGAGAAGAGTTTCTCCCTAATCAACCAAGACCTTGCGAACTCTGCGGACAATATGGCCACGAAGTTGAACATTGTGAGGGATTAGCTAGAGCTGAAACTGGACCTGATCAAGCCGATCCGCTCAAGAAGGAGAAGAATTTCATCTTCATTCGTCTTCCGGTTTTGAGAGAATATTTAGAACGAGAACTACAAATGCCAAATTTGCCTTTCGCTTTTGATCTGGAGAGGGCTATCGATGATTGGGTAATTCAGGGAACAATTAAATATTAATTACTTTAAAATGCTTCTTTAAGGTAATGATGTGTTTCTTCGTTGGTAACGACTTTTTGCCGCATTTGCCTTCACTCGAAATTCGTGAGAATGCCATCGATCGGTTAGTGCGGTTGTACAAAGAAATGGTCTATCAAACCGGAGGGTATGACTTGAGTATAATTCCAATGAAAGAGATAGTAAAAACATTTTTTGAACATTTCAGTTGGCTTACACAGGACGGTGAAGTGAACATTGGACGGGTGAAGATGATTATGATCAGATTGGGCCAAGTAGAGGACGAAATATTCAAGCAAAGACAGGTATATAAGTTTAATGTATTAGCAAGAATCTAAAATTTTAGATCAAAGAACAGCGATATAAGGAGTCACAAAAGCAAAGAAAGCGTCGAGAAAAACAAGCAGCTACAAATATCATGCCGTACAATGCTAGCTTGATTGCACCAACTCCACTTGGCCAACACAAGCATATGAGCGGGGAAGAGATGAGAAGAATGGCAGCTAGAGACAGAGAAGAGGTTTCTTATGCATAATTGATACATTTCTTTCGTGGCTAATGATGTACTATAATACAAAAAATTAAAACTACACAAAAATCGCTTTGATCTTATTTGACTGCTCAATTGGGCGGTTTGATGAACTCGAGCACTGAAGCCATGAATATTAATATATAGCATAATATACGCATAAACATAAATTTACTACATGTATTTTTAGTTTGTGAGAATTGCTGATGCCAAAGGTTCAAAGAAGCTGCAATCTTTATTGACACCAGTAGCTAACAGGCAAACAGAGGCTGATCGAAAGCGGAAGTTGGACCAAGATTCAGCCGATAGTCCCAATGGTGCCCCTCCAGCAAAGGTAAGGGTTTTTAAACAACTTGGAGCTAATATATTATTGATTGCGCCTTTTTATCGAATTACTAGACGAAATTTAGATTTGGCAAAAACTTATATTTGAAATTGATCAAATTGAAAAGCTATATTTCACGAAACTCAAAAATAAAAAGCGATTAAAAATGGTTAATAAAATTTTTTCGCTTTGTTTATTAGTTCCATTTGTTACAACCTAAACATTCCCATTTATATGCCCTTTACGTATTACGTTAACTATGTATAATAAATAATATTAAGAATATACCACATTTTTTTAGTCGTTTAAGGACGAGCATGGAGCCAAATCAAGCGAATCTGCAGAAAATAAACCGAAACCAACCGTAAAATTTGAAACTCCTTCTGGCAAAGCTACTCCATTGGCCAAAGGCGCATTGGGAGCACTGAATGATTCTGACTCGGATGAGGAACCTGTAGATGGGATTCGTTTATGGGAGGCTGGTTGGAAGGACAGATACTACAAGGCCAAATTTAACGTGTCGGAGAGTGATGTTGAATTCCGCAAGAAGGTTGCTTGTGCTTATGTTGAAGGCCTTTCCTGGGTTCTGCGCTATTATTATCAGGTTGGTTTTTCACTTTTATTCATTGTTATATAGAGAAACATATTTTGTTGCTTATATAGAGAAACATATATTGTTATATAGAGAAACATTGTTATAGGGATGTGCCAGCTGGACTTGGTTCTTCCCATATCATTATGCGCCTTTTGCCTCCGATTTTGAACTGATTGGCGATTTTGAGCCCGATTTTAGCAAAGTGACCAAGCCATTCAAACCATTGGAACAATTGATGGGTGTTTTTCCTGCTGCAAGCAGGTTTGTGAAGAATTGTCTTTTTGAACTAACTTAAATTTTTGCTAAAGGGCGCATATTCCCGAGACTTGGCGCTGGCTTATGACGGATGCGAACTCGCCAATCATTGACTTCTATCCAGAGGATTTCGAGATAGATTTGAACGGGAAAAAATTTGCTTGGCAAGGAGTTGCGCTGCTTCCTTTCGTTGACGAAAAACGGCTTCTTGCAGCACTTGAATCAGTAAGTTTTTTTATGTTTGGCATGTTTAGAAAAGGTAGAAAAATTCAGGTTTACAACACACTAACTCCAGAAGAAATAGCAAGAAATGCAACTGGACCCGATCGGCTCTTTATCGGGAAACAACATGATTTGTTTTCATTGGTCTATGAAGTACACGGGCAAGGCAGAGAAAATAAGGAGGGATCGACTACTGGAGAAACGGAGCACTGCAACGAAGAGCCAGCACAAAAGGAAGCAGCAACAGACGGGGCTGAACAGAAGGAGGAGGATGAGCAAGCTGAAACAACGGACTCTGAACCGGAGAAAAAAGGTTTGCACGTATTGAATAATGAATTAAAATTCATAGCCTATTTTGCAAATAAAGATGATCGCAATGGCAATGGTGCAATGGAATTTGATAGAGTCTCAGAAGAAAAAATCTGGATCTATATTGACGCAAGCAAAGCATTCGGAATGTCCGGCCAGGTATCGCACGATGTGAGCGCATTGACCTTTGGTGAATCTCATCGAACCCTTTTCAAAAATTCGCTGGAGTTTGGCGACATCAAGGTTTTGTTATTCCATTTTGTTGTTTTTTAATTTTTAAATTTTTTAGGAAAACACTTGCGTCATGGTAAGTATTTTTGTTACTAGTCCTAAACAATCCTAAAAGATAAAATGAGTTAACTAGTTTATGATAATTTATAAAGTTGTATCTATAAATATGAACTTTACCAAGTATGCAAGTCTATTATCTAAATTTAAAGGTGGAGTATCGAGATCCTCAATTTACCACAAATTTCTGCTTCAAAGCCACTCGATTGGATGGTATCAAGGAACTGCCACGTGTGCTTAAACCAAAAGAATGGGATGACCGCAGACAAGGATCATACCAGCCCCAGATTGGATTCAGGTCGGTTAATTATATAGGTGTCTAAAAAAAGGGGGGGGGGTCAACCCCCGATCGCACGCGATCGAAAATTTTAGGAAAATTTGCAAAAAATGATGAAGAATAGAAGGAAAAGGTAAAAATTCATGCGATCGACTTTTTCGACCAATTATAAACAAAAAAAGTCATTTGCAAGAGGTTTAAAAAAAGTTGTAGATGGCAAACACCACACCCTTACACACCCCCCCCTTTGGACACGTATGGTTGATTATTTATTCATTTATTTATTAATATTACTATGCTTTATTTCCAGTCGCGACATACCGCGAGCAAGTCTTTCCACAACTGGACATCGTACTCTCAACCATCACATCACTGAGAATCGTCGCAGCGGGCCAGCAGCACTTTTCTCGACTTTCCAACACCAGCCTCCGCCTCTGGCAAATCCGCTTCCTTGGCACACCGCGCAACAGCCAGCGCCGCTATCCAGCTTTGCCCAGATGGCCATGCCTCCACCACCACCACTCCCACCGCAAGATTGGCTTGCTCGACATCCAGCGCCTCTACCACCACATCCTTCCAACCTCCAGTGGGGACAGCCTCCTCCGCTCTTCTCAATCCAACAACCACATCCTGGCGGTGGAGACAACACGTGGCGTCGTGATCAAGACCGTCAACACCAGCGGCAGGGTTCGGGCGACCAGCGGAGACAGAGTTTTCCTTCACAACAACAGCAGCAACAATCATCTCAGCAGCACCATCAATATTCAAGACAACAACAAATACCATACCACCGCCCGAATCAACAACAGCAACAGGCGCATTCGGCTCCCAAATCGTATCACAACACCAACACATATAATCGTCGACAATAAAATCAGACAAGAAGTAGTGCTATCGCTGCTGATGATTGAGTATTTTCGTCCGATTCTCCTCAACTGATGATGATACTCCTCCTCTTTCTGCTTTCCCTTTTAACTTGTACAGAAATTTGAGAGTTCATTGTTATGTATTTGTTCATCTATTGTCATTTGTTCTTCTATTTTTTTTCTAATGTGTTAATATCATTTATGTAGCACTTATGCACTATTACTGTCCTTTGTTAGAATAAAATTGTTCAAATTGATTATTTGCTTAATGTCTTTAAAGTTGATCCTTCTTTAATTTTATCATATTTTTTAATTTAGTACAAATGAATTTTGTTACATCGATAAGACCGACCAGCTTTTCATTTGTTCGACTTCCCGAGCACCCCATCCAAATTTTGGTCATTTCTCGGATTGTTAAGTGCCAAATATTTTCTGAAAGTGTTACAGTCTGGAAACTATTTTGTATAGGCACTTCGTTTCCCTTTTTGGCAACTAGAAAGGGGTATTGATAATGAGTGTTTTTATTGCCCATTTTTTATTGAAAATAATAAATTTTGAATGTAATGAAACCGAAATGCATGTTAATATTGGATCCCCACAAGCCCACATTCTGTTTGCCAATTTGACGCATTTTTCATTTCAAATTCATTTTTAGAGAACACTCATAAATAAACCATAAATGCCTTTGAAGTTATTTGACAGGAAGAGACGTTGCGTGGGGAGTCGCCTGAAATCGAATGAAGAAGTAAGCTTTTTCTTTAAAAAAAACTTGTCTGAAAGCTAAAAAAAGCTGAAGTTAAATTTACTTTTTTTTTACTGAAGCTAAAGCTAAATTTACTTCATTTTAACTTTAAAATGGAAGCTAAACTTCATTTTTTAACTTTTCCCATGTAGGATATGGTCAAAATTTTTGGAAAAACGACAGAATTTATTAGCCCGCTATAAAATGTTCTGCAATGCTTTTGTAGATTTGTGATTTTTTGTTGTGATCAATGACTGATTGTGCCATCTAGATCACTGCACTCTCCGGGTTTGGAAGTCGTGTTGTGGTCGGCACTGGCCTAGGACGCGTGCTGGTATTCAGTGGGCCGAATTGGGAAAACGAGTTAGCAGTGGGAGGAATCGGGTTCGAGGAGGTTGTTTTTCTTATTATAAAACTTTTGTCCTACAAAATCGAAATTGCTGACAAATTTTGGTGACAAAAATGTTTTAAAATTATACTGTTGTATAAAATTACATGTTACATCAATGCAGTTTTTATAAATCTAGCAAAGAAAATATCGAATATATTTGATTAGTAGCCCGTTTTCTCAAAATTTTTCAGAAAAAAAGATCTCTTAAATTGAAAAATTTAGGATTTCGCTGATCCTGTGCTCCAAATCTGCTGTGCATCTGCGCTCGGGCTGATCCTGGTGGTAGTCGGTGATGAGCTTGTGGGGCTGGAGATGGAAGACGAGCTATCGGTACATTTACAGTATAAATTTGTCAGCTTTTTTACCATTTTTGTTATGCCGGCAGGTGACAAACATTTGTTCCAACATTTCGCGTTGTGCGCTTAACTCTCATCCAACAACGGACGACCCATTTTCCATTCAATTGGCAATTTCACACGGTCAAAAGCAACACATTATGGTCGGCAAGATAACCGCGACCGAATTCTTGCGGGAACGAAAAGTGTCGACGCAGGGACGCGCTGTCCAAATTCAATTTAGCGGCCAATGTCTATGCTATGCAACGAATTCGGGTGCCTACTATGTGCACAATCTCCAACAGGGAAAGAGCAATGGTGGCAACGCCTTGAAGCTGTTCGAGACTCATCAACATGTCGAACATCTGGCCATGTGCACCATTGGAGTGGTGAGCTAATTACTTTTAAGTGATATTTTTATTATGTCACTCCCATCTTTCCCAAAAATTGGCAGAAATTGTCATCGATTTATTACATCTACAGTATCATAAATTTAACAATTGAATCATAGATTTTTAGGACATTTTATATAACTGACACTGACAATGTAAATCCATTAAACATTTGAAGGAGGAGTTTGCGCTCAGCGGAGTGCACAGCTTGGTGGTGTTTGCGAATGGACAGGGCGTCTCGTCCAGACCGCCGATTTCTCTCAACAACGAAGGCCAAATTGTGGGATTGACTGTGAAGGAACCGTTCATGCATGTGCTCAGCAGTGATGGTACTCTTTCAATTTTCAGGTTAATTTTATTAAATAAAACAATAACACTTTAAAATCTATCGATTTAGCACTTTTCTATACTAAATTTCTCTGTCGAACCAGGAATCCAACAGTTTCGAAATTTTCGAGTTCCGATCCATATGTACTAGGCCTCGAGTTTTCTTCACAAAAAGATTTAACATGTTTATTGGCATCGATTTTTCGGGAAAAGGTGGTTTGATAAGTCCTCCTACCTCCTAGAACTTTAAGTTCGGTTTTCCAAAGAAAATCAAACATTCCATTTTCATTGTACTATTTACCGACTGAACGTGTTCTTTTAAAATAATAATAAGATAAAAAATGACAAAATGTTCTCTTACCTGCAGCACCGTTGATAACCAACTCCAACAAACTCTTGCGTTTCCGGCCGATGAACCTCCTCCTCAATTTGGCTCCAAATTTACCTCCTACCAACTGACAAACATTGATGGCATGATGCTAATATTGCCGCCTTTCGGCGATTGTCTCTTTGAGCTCGTTTCGGTTCCAATCATCTCACAGGTGATCATAACTAACTTTTATATTACCACAAAATACATGTAAAATTATCGGCAATGGCTGCACAATTATTGCGTTTCGTGGGGTCTAATAAGGGCTTTATCTCATATTATATTTTTTCTGCCATAAAACATATATATGAAATGAATGAAATAACCTAATTTTATTTTATTTTCTCCGAAGATCGAGGAGCAAATTCAAGTAGGCAATTTTAATGAAGCACTTTGCATGATGGACACAAATTTTGCACACTTTTCGACGTCAGCTACCGAGGAGGAAATTCTGGTTACTTTTTTTACTCAAACAAAATAAATAAAATGTTATTTAAGAAAATCCGATGGTTGCGCAAGAAGTTGGCTTTCATTTTCATACAACGAGCTGATTTTTCGGAGGGCACAAATTTGCTCGCCAAATGTGAGGCTGATCCGCGCGAGTTGCTTTCTCTTATTGCCAGTCAAGAATCTCGACTTCAATTGGAACAACTCCCGCCGCTTGATGCATTTCCACCACCAATTGATGGCAATTTCCCACAAATTCCATTAGAGTGTGTAAAGCAGTATCTGGAAGAGATTCTCTGTCAGCAATGGGTGGCTGATCATATTGAGGTTGGGTATATAGGATCTAGGATTTTCCAGCTAATAATTCGTCCTCGCGCCAACTCAAATACCAATATATCGAAATTTATTATTGTATAGCAAAATTGTTATCAGCCTGTTTTTTGAAGGTTGTCGAGAAGGCATTGGCCCGAGTCTATAGTTGGCTGGATGAATTTGCCAGTCTCGACAAGTTGACCCACTCCAACCGAACATGGAACAACAACGACTTTCGCAACTGGCTTATCGACGAGCGAAAAGCACCTGGTAGAGCAGCCACACTTGCTGCAGAAGCAAATTGCCTAGAAGAAGCATTCGCAACATGGAAAGGGATGTTGGACAACGGGCAACTTGGAGAGGAAGTGCTCAACGAGTGTCTGCAGACACTTTTTAGGTATTAATAATAAAAAATAAATGAAAATTATTTTTTACCTTTTCGGAACACCGGGACAAAATAGGTTAAAAATAGGTATGATAATTTATATATACAAAGAAAATACCAACTTATTTTATGAAATTTTTGAAACTCAGGGCTTATGCGCATTGCGCATAAATCATATGGCTGAAAATCTTATTTATTTATTTTTAATTTTATTTGTTTGAGAGTGACATCGTACACAGAGATGGCCGCAGCGCTTCCTTGGCAAATTTCATTGAATGCAAAATTGTGCATGGATGCAATTGATGCCTTAGAGCAGCAACATCCGGAAGGGAAATGTCCGCCTGAAGATGTTGTTCAGCTTTTCCAGGAGTCACACCACGTTAGATTAATGCATTATTTGGAGAGGCGAATATTCGGATTGGTATTATAGTAATTTATAATCTTATCAAAATTCTTTTGTAACCTTCAGAATTCAAGTTCATTGCACAACAAATTGCTCGAGCTGTATGTGCGCTACATTGAAACCGAACAGAATGCTGATTTGGTAGAGAAATGCCGCGCGAATCTAAGACATTTTCTGTTATTCTCATCGCATTATGACGCAGAAAGGGCTCTACAACTATTGGATGATGAACAAAAGTTTGGCATCGAGGCAATTTTGGCCAAAGCAAATGTTTGGATTTTTTTGTTTATTTCAGTTTTGTGAATTGTGACTAGCATTTTTTAAGGATCAGAATTCTGTTGTTTGTCTACAGGCGTTGGTCAAAGATGTGGGTGGCGGCAACAACAAGAAACATCCCTCGTCAACAACTGAAACTGACCAAGACGCCCTTTCCAGTGCCCAACTCCTCTGCACTCGCTACCCAAGTTCGGAAATGCTGACCACAATGTTGACCCTTCACTTGAAACTTTCTAGGTAATTTACTATATTTCCTTTAATAGAAGGCTTGGGACTTGTATTTTTCCACTCGAGGGACTTGTATTGAAATGGAGTTATGGAGTATTTTATATTTTAAAAATGAAACTCCAAATTGGCTATATTTATAAAAAGTTGGTCTAATTTTAAAAGAAGATATTTACCCAAAATAGCTTTGTTGATAACAAATTATGCCAATTTTCAGCTTAATGGTTTTCGTCCACATTATTGAGCAATTGTTTTAATTGCCCAAATTGTACAAAAAATTAACATAATTGTAAAATTAATGCAAAAAGAATTAATAATTCAGGACTGATCCGGACCTGAGGAAGCACATTCCGCAAATTTTGTCGCTGTTGGACAACGAGACAAGCGTGGCCGAGGTGTTCAGCAATGTGCCTGAGGATCTGCAATCATCCGCTTTTGTGCAAAGCTTTCTGCGCCGACACTTTGCCCACCAATTGAATGCGGCGGAGTGGCAACGAATGCGTGGGAAGATGGCGCGACGGGAATGGGGACGAGCGACGGGAGAGTTGGCGCGGACGGCGGCGGGCACCAAATTCCGCGTGGACGAACACACCCAATGCGCAATTTGTGAGCGGAGACTGAAGGCGGAGGACGAGTTTGTGTGGCACCCGCACAACGGCCATTTGGCGCACTTGCGCTGCCATGAAGCGAGGAGAGAGGGCACACCGTGATCGGAAAGACAGGGGACAGGGTATACATTATACTATACATGTCATTTTAGTCAATTTGTAAATGGGTTCGTATCTGTACAACACCTTGTGATCCGCTTTAAATTTCTTAACCGCCATAAAGCACACATTCTATTCTAAAGCTGATAAGCAAAAAGGCTAAATATATTATTATCCGCCCAAAAGAGGGAACAAAAATGAGTGGTTTCTTTCGTCTCTTGAGACTTTCCCAGCTGTCTTCTTTATCTCCTCAGGCGTCTCTTGAGATTCCTTCCCCTCGACTCAAAGTGTTCTTCGAATGCCTCAGGGGAACTGTTCAAGCCAATTAGTCAGTCTGTGTGCTGACACACCCACTATAAGCTTTTTAGGGCACTCACCAAGAATGTGTAGGAAGGCCAAAAGCTGGCGGAGTGGGAACTCCCATTGGGTAGAGTCGGTTACCCCTTTTGAGGCCACCTTTTTGCACCAATACAATTCATTTTTCCGACTCATCCGATTATGTGCACTTTTTGAAGAAGTTTGAACTTAATGTTAAGCTTCTCAAATTGTTGTTGTTTTCGTCCTCTGTTTGCGCACCAACTTATTTGCCCTCTCTCTTCAATCTGTTTCCATTTGCCATTCTCACGTGAAAGTGTGTGCGAAGGAAAGGAGCAAAAAGTACGCCGGAAAGGCGTCAAATTCCGTTTTCTCTCCCCGCTCACATACTCATCTCTGCCCCTCCCCATTGGGTTGGAGGCCCTTCGGTTGGCACAAATAAATTTTATTTGTCCATCGTATCAAATTGAGGAGGAAAAGGATGATGGGCAAGGAAGGGCCACTGGGTTGGATCCTCCTCCCGAGAAAAAAGCGAAAGGTGCCACCAACCAACCGACACATTTTGTTGTGGCCCACTTGGCCAAGGGGGGAAGGAGGGAACATTTGTGGGAGAAGTGAGCGCTGAAAAGGCACAATGACATTATTCTTTCCCACATTCATCTCCCGCTCTTTTTTCCTTCCTTTTCTCCTCTTTCTCATTCAATTTTCCACTTTCGCCTCCTCCTCGGACCCTTTCTCCTCGTACTTTTTGAGATTTTTTTTATCGAATGAAAAGTACCTCAGTTATAGGACCCCACAAGTCCCGCTGTGTGGGTTAGCCATTTTTCTGCTAAGAAGGGAACGGAAGAGGCAAAGTCCAGCTGCATCCCAAGTTAATAATGCTTTTATTGCACAATCAGTAACAGCCCGGAAAAGGCAATAAATGATAAATAACATCGGCTCCGGGCTAGGGTGGCAGGCAGGGGGATCTCCCCGAACTCGGGGATCCCCGACTTTTTGGTCATCCCCGTCCCTGAAAATCCCCGAACGGTCCACCCCCGCCCATCCCCGTCCCCGAAATTTCTGAAATCCCCCCCCCCGCCTGCCACCCTAGACCCTACTCCGGGCAGGGACACAAACTGATTATTGGCTGGCTGGGTGTGTGTGTGTGTTTTTGCTCCAGAATTATCGCCACCACAATTCATTTTTCCTTCCCTCCCTCGTGCCCATCGTCCTAATTTTGGGTTATCATGCACACCAATTCCATTTCTCCATCATCTTCGGCGGTTGTTTGTTGTCTTGGCCACCCACCAACCAACCAACCAACTCTATGCCTCATCTTCTCTCCATCCAATTTAACTTTTTTGGCCAGTTCTGGCCAACTTGGCCTCCTTTTTGGTCCAATTCTTTCCAAATTCCCTCCTTTGTCCTCCTCCGTTTGCATCTTCTAATTTTGTGCCGAGAATGGGTTTGTAGTACATCCGCTGCTCTCCCTCCCCTCTCTTTTTCTCTCCTTATCCCTCCTCTTCCTCCTCTTCCCCCGGGTCCAATTTGTCTCAATTCCTCCGCCCGCCCCTTTTGTGTCCAACACTACAATTGAATGCATGGGGATGGATCCCCCGGACAACCACCCTCCTCCCCCTCCTTCCCCCGAGTCCAACCAACCTCGGTCTGTCCCCATCCCCTAATCCATTAATGCTCATCTTCCTCCGCTTTGTCCTTTCTCCCATTTATTCCCTCCATTTTTGTCCCCTGCCTCTGTTGCTGGATGAATGAATGGATGAATAGCTGAGTAAGCATAGCAGAAAGCGGCAGAACAGGGCGGTTGGTTGGGAAGAAAATTTTTGAAAAATTGGGAGCAAAAAAGAGAATCCGAAAATCGCGTGGAGAAGAAGAGGCAAAACTGGCGTCAGTTGGTTATTTTGGACCAAAAAAACAGAGAGGAAGGAAGGCGTCAAATGAAGAAAATGGGGGAGGAGTACGGGGTGAAAAGTGAGGGTGGGAAGAGAGGGAGGGGGGAGAACATGATGGATGGGTGGGGTGGAGGGGAGGAAAAGCCGAGAAGAAGCCAAACCCCTCCCTCGGGGGGCATCCGCCTCCCTTGCCGCAGCACACCGCGATTTGATGGGCACTCTTTTTCATTGGGTGGTTGTCTTGATTGGATGGAAGACATCGCCTCAGGGGAAAAGTGGCGCGAGTCCATGAATAACGGTGACCTTTGTCCTTTTTGGGCTTAATTGTTTTCTTTCTCCCTTATCATGTTTCCCACTCTTTATACTTTATACCCAGACCCAGGTGTTTTCTAGATAGGGGAAAACCATGGCTATAAAATTTTTGGGGAAAGGATCCTGTAGAATTTTCGAAAACATCCATTCTTAGGTGTCCATTTTTCCCCAAAATTTTCATTTCAGGGCGATTCATCCCCCCCCCCCCACCTCGGATAGGCCACCAGCTTTTCGATTCCGTCTCGGGTCTTGGTCCAGACCCACCCAGTACTCTGCCCCAAAAACCTCATTTTTTCGTCAAATCAATTGTTCCATTTTTGTTTTTAGCTTACTTTTCCGTCCACAATTCACACCTTTTGCTCCGTCGTTCCCTCCTCAAAATGGTGTCCTCCTCCTCCGCCGCCGTCGTTTGCGCGGTGGCCTTTGCTGCCACCCAGGGCCTTCATCTGGTGGACGGTGGTGGTCCACCTGGGGCCAATGCTCCGTCCTCCTCCCCCCAGCAGCAGTCCTCCTCCGCCTCGTCCTCCTCCTCCTCCCCATGTCCCGCCCATCTGTTCGCCTTCGAGTGTGACCATGTGGCCTGCTGTGCCTCCTACCACCAGCGCTTTGTGCTGCTGCTCGCCTCGCTGGCCATCTTCGCGCTGGCGGTGCTCGTGTTCGTCGTGTGGATGGTAATCGAGTGGAGGCCCAGAAGATGGCGGCAAAGGAGGTCAGTGATGAATTTAGACTTTGTATTTTGTTTTTCGCAAAAATGAAATTTTCTGTTAAAGGTGTACTGTAAAGATGACATTTTATTGGTAATATCGTGAAAAACCTCTGTAAGCTAAACTCAATTTTCTTCAAATAGACACCATTTTGTGTATCAATTTCGGCCCTTTGAAAATTTGCAATTTTTAACGGAAACTCAGAAAACAAAAGCATTTCCTTGAAGGAACCACCGCGGGGAGAAGCGCATGTCCGAGGTGGAGATCCGAAGTTGCGAGGAGACGCGCTACCTGAGGCGAATGTCGGAGCTGAAGTAAGCAAATCCAAGCCATAATTGCGATATTTGCACATTAACAGCCCCAATGTTCGGAGGGAAGTTGTCGACTGATTGCGGGCCGTCGTGGACAGACAAAAGGTCGAACATCCGCTCCGGCCAGACACCTGTCCGCACATCCATATCCTGATCTGCCCTAAACTACTGAAATTAATTGTTCAAACCTTTCTCGTCCAGTTGGAATTCCAAAAATCGATCGTAAGATCAGCTCCAAATTGGATTAGAAATTATGTGTGTTCATAGACCTGAAGTTGTATTTTTACTAAATGTTG
>JAQIYK010000006.1:0-34250 GCA_034700465.1 Rotylenchus robustus
TCGTACGAACGACCTTTTTTGCCAATTAAAACTTGTGTTCGATCATTCGTTTTTTTTCTGCCAACAACTCGCAAAAAAATTTTTGTTGAAAATATGATCCCAGGTGACTGTAAATTGGTTCAAATTCAAACCCTTTTAAATACTTCAAATTATGCAAAATTAGGCGAAAAATAGCATTTTTTGACGATTTTATAGGGTTTTTAGGCCAAAATTAGTCATTCATACCCAAAATCGGCCTTGACCCCCCCCCCTCCTTCAATCGTCGATCGTATGGCCAAAAGTCTGACCTCCCCCCTTGCTGACAAGTGTGAGGTATGGCTTAAGTTTTGGCATCATTAAATTTTAACAATAAATTGGTCTGTAAATCATACGAAAAAAGTAAAAATCAATATACTTTATTTTGTTGATAGAAATCTGACGCTCTCTCATCGTTGTTTTCGGTGGATATGTACTTTAAGCAGGTACATATTACAATCATCAAACATCATATTACTGACCCTGCCCTATAATAGGAATATTTGCAAGTTACCGGCAGTTTCAAAGAACGAGGCGCTCGCTATGCACTGATGCGTCTGAGTGAAAAACAGAGGTTGGCAATGAACTTAACCCTTCCGAAGGATTCATTTCTTATTTGAAGACAAATTGGAGTAATTGCAGCTTCGGCCGGGAACCATGCACTCGCTCTGGTACTTTAATTTTCAATTTATAATAAGTTATTATGTTCATTTCTTTAGGCCTATCACGGTCATCAGTTGGACATTCCAGTTACGTGAGTCTGTCATAAATGCAATTGTTTGAGATATTGAACATGGAAAATTTAGTGTTGTCATGCCCAAATTTGCGCCTCTCATGAAGATCACTTGCTGCGAGTCCTATGGCGCCAAAGGTATCAAGCAATCTCCACAAAATTTAAAAAAGGCATTAAGTTATTCTTCATGGCCTGAACATTCAGGAGGTGCGTACCGACTGGATTGTTAAAGAATTCTATTTAGAGAATTAGAGAATATGTTTTAGTCAAAAGTGTTCGCCTATGAACTGGCCAAAGAGCACGACTTGAAGTACATAAATGGCTTCGATAATCCGGATGTGATTGCTGGACAGGGGACAATTGGCCTAGAAATATTAGATCAGGTAGGATTCGAAAAGGGGGAGGGGATAAATGAGGTGCATTTTACATTTGTGGCCAACTTTATAAGGTGAACAAAGTGGATGCAATCATTGTTCCCGTCGGCGGCGGTGGTCTTATAGCCGGTATAGCCTTGGCGGTGAAGACACTGAAACCGGAAGTGCTTGTCATTGTGAGTTGGATTGGACAATTTGTGCCTTTTTTGCCAAAAAACTAAAACCTTTAGGGAGTGTAAGTTGCGCAGTGAAAATATTTTGGTATGGCAATTCATTTTTGACCATTTCAGCGAGTCAGAAATGTGTCCCTCATTCAAAAACGCGATGGAAAACAATAAGGAGCCCCTTTACCCTGAAGCGAGCCTAGCTGATGGTAAACATTTTAGCAAAAAATAACGGAAAATGAGCATTTTCAAGGCCTCGCTGTCCCCACTGTCGGAAATAACGCGGTTTATATGGCGCAAGGATTGATAGATGATCTGGTCACAGTGTGCGAAGAAAGCATTGCGCTAGCCATTTTGCGCTTATTGGAGGTACAAAAGGCGGTAGTTGAAGGAGCAGGCGCGGTTGGACTTGCAGCATTCATTTCCGGGAAATTGGACCATCTCCGAGGAAAAAGGTCCCAAATTTTGAGGAAAAGTGAAAAAGTTAAAGAAATTTCTGCAGAGTTGTGAGTATTCTCACAGGCGGAAACATTGACACGACTGTCCTAGGTACTGATGCTTGGTTTTCCAAATAAACATTAACTGTTTTTTAATAGGTCGCACAATAGAAAGGGGCCTTGCGGTAGATGGTCGTTTGATTAAATTTGATGTGGTTGTTTCCGATAGACCTGGAGGTAATAATTAAAGGCCAAATATAAGCCATCACCTCTATTCTTTAAAAAATAAATTAGCAGAATGTGCTTCCTTTTCTCGTTAAAAGTCCTGTTTTCCCTTATATTTTCGAATTTTACATTACATTTTTAGGCATGGCGGAGTTAGCTAACGAAATTGGGAGGGCAGGTGCAAGTATCAAGGACATTTTTCATGAAAGAGCTTGGCTTGCTGCAAACGTATTTTCGGTGCGAGTTCGAGTAATTTGCGAAACAAGAGGGGAGAATCATGTGCAGGAACTAATCGCACACCTGGGAAGAAAATACAAACAAGTTCTTATATTCGCTAAATCCTTCGAGTTTATCGTCATAACTAAACTTTAGATATGCTTTCCTGGGCTTAACAAAAACTCAGAAAAAATGCCGAGAAAAGATGGAATGTTTTAATGTTGAAATTGAATGAAAAATACGATAACATTTTATATTTTATCTGAAAACACAAAATAAACATGTGATGCATACAACAATCATACAACTTTAAAGTTTGCTTGCGTTATTCCGGTAATACCTATTTCGATATTGTCCCCTGGCTTACATGGTCCAACGCCCGCAGGTGTGCCAGTGAGAACCAAATCTCCAATGCCGAGGCTCACATTGCTTGTGATGTACTCTAGTAAAGTTGGGATGTTGAACATCATACTGTCTGTTCTAGATTTTTGCCGCACTTCACCGTTGACTTAAACAAATCAAATATAGAAATAGAATGAATTTAACTGGGAGAAAGCACCTTTACAGTAGATTTCAATGTCGTGGGGATCGGGAATTCTGGTCTTGTCAACAAACTCTCCAACCGGACAGGATGTGTCGAACGACTTGGCCAGATACCAAGGATGCCCTGCCGCTTTGAGCCTATCTTGCATTCCCCTATCGGTCATATCCAATGCAATGCAATACCCTCCGATATGTTTGGAGGCAGATTCCCTTTTAATTCGAGTTGAAGGACTGCCAATAACAACGCCGAGTTCTACCTAAATTACGCTTGAAGTTTCACTGTACATTTAATTGATGTAAAATTGGAAAGGATTTTTTGCAAAATTTCTATTATTACAAACCTCGAAATGTAGATTGGAACAACCGACAGGTGTGTTTATCAAGCCGATAGAAGACGGAACGAAGGCATTTGGTGTCTTGGCAAAGATTAGCGGTTCCTTCGGTATCGGGTTGGATCTGAAACAAACAATGCAAATGCAGGGTAAACAGACAAACCTTTGTTTAAAAACTCACAGCTCCAGTGCATGTTCTCGATAGTTCCGGCCGATACACACGATTTTCTGGGCATATTCATGGAATTTAGTGAGCTTCGTTAAATTACTCATTGGAAGCTGCAACAAAAATAATTTCGGCAACGGAAGTAATTTGAGATGGTATTTAATATTTCACATTTAAATAAAACAAAATACACAACGCCAAACTATAGTATTAAAGACTTGAATAGGAGCGAGCGCGCGCGAGAACCGAGAATCCATCCGGCGGCCGGGATTGGTATATATGCATGCCGGAAATTTTCGGCCCGGCTGATTTTTAGCCATAATTAGTAAGGTGAAAATTTAAATTTTTTTAAGTGGGATTCCATAATTTTCAGCCCGTAATGCCAAAAAATGACCAAGGGGCCGGAATTTACCGACCCGTTTTCACTTCTGCTCCTGTAAAATTAATGTTTTTTTTCAAAATTTTCGTTTACAAACCTTGAAATGTAGATTGGAACAATCTACATCATTCCCTCCCTCCGGAGGAATAAAAGGTGAAAGAAAACGAATGTACATATATTCTTTTGAATAATATGAATCTAAAATTTGGCACAATATTTTTTGCAAAACGAAAGAAAGGAGGGAAGGGACCGAGGGACGGCGGACAGGTTCTTTTGATTTCAAAAATGCAATTTTAAATGCTTAAGACTCTCCCACTAAAAATAATTTTGATTTGAAAAAGGATAACAAAAAATATTGCGTGAAAGGGCGGAATTCTCCATCCAGTACTCTAGATCCTAGATAACAGATAGCTAGATTGGATTGAACGTTCCAATTCGGAACTTCTGAACAAAATATACCCCGGCAAAGCGGCAAATTATTTTGATCTCACTCAGTACCATCCATCCAAAAACTCGATCATTTCAAAGCAAGCTCAAGCACTCCCAAGCTTTATCTTTTTTAAGGCAACTAATAAGCTTTTTGGTTGAGTAAATAAAGTTATTCACAAATTTCATAATCCCAATTAACTAACATCAAGAGCAGCACGAACTAAATGGTGAAAATGCCTTTTTAACTTACAATTTTAAAGAGGTTTCCAAAAATTATACTAATAAGCGTGGGATTTAAGTTTAAATTGCTACTTTACAGCTTTACAGGTAATGAGGATATTGATATTGGCATCTTTACTTTAAGCTAATTATTACAACAACGAAAATGGAGTACGGAGTTCAAACGCACAATAAATTTGCATTCTTGGATGGTATGTAGTATGTATTAAATGATTAATTAAAAGGCTATAAACTCCACATAGATGACGTCGATGTAAGCGATCCAGAAGAAGCGTTGGCAAAAAAGATAGAGGAAGTGAAGAAGACGATCATTCCAGCAGCTCCGCCACCAAAGAAAGTGACCGTTCAAGCAACTTCCACCAAGCCAGTGGCTCAGAAGGAAAACAAAAAGCCTCGCGCGCAAGAGGATGATCGGAAAAGAACGTCGAATGATGGAGGCGGCATCGAAAGGACAGATAGAGGACCTCCAAGAGGAGGTGGGGATGGAACTGGTGGAATGACGAAGGGTGAACGTTTTGGTGGAAATCGTGAGCAGCGTGGAGGACAAGGCCAACGTGGTGGGCCACGTCCACCTCGACAGAACTTCAACAGTTAGTTTCACTTTTGAAAAGTTCCAGTCTTTAGCCCAATTAAGAGCATCCAAATAACTTAACCGAAGGTGATAAGCCGAGACAAGATCGTCAACCGCGCGAGGACGGATGGGATAATCAAGGAGGACAGGAAGGGCGTCGACCTGCTGGACCAAGACGCGGAGGAGGACCTCCTCGAACTGGCGGTTATCGCGGTGGCGGCGGTAATCGAGGAGAAGGAAATTACCGAAATGAACAACGTCGTCAGAAATCACCGGACACCGAAAACAGTAATCATTCTAAATGTTAAGCATTGGTGCTTTTGGATATATTTCCAAAAAACAAAGTTTTATCCCCATTAATTTTGGCATAAAACTGAAAAATATTGCTATTGAATATTGATTTTTGGTTTAAAAATAGGTTTTTTGGGTAATAGAATGTTATTAGGGTGCTTTAGGTGGTAACACTTTACTTTAACTTTACAGAGGAATCTGAAACCAAACCGAAGGAAAATGATAACAAGACCTTGGATGGAGAGAATAATGTTCATGACGAAGCAGTTACTGTCGAACAACCACCGAATGTTGAGAATGCAAACGATGCCACAGAAGAAGCGAAAGTAATTTTTAGTTTTCCTAATTACATAACTAAATATTCTTTTAAATTATTTTAGCCGGACACTGAAGTTGAACAACCTCCACGTGAAAAGATTTACGAGGAATGGAAGGCTGAGCAACAACAAAAGGATGCCGAGAAAGTCCACTTTAACACACGAAAGCCAGGAGAGGGCGGAGACGAGAAGATCTATCAAAAGTTGATTCCGATAAAGAAACCGGACAAGAACTCGAAACAACAAGAGGAAATCGACGAATCGGCCCAACACGTTAGTTTTATTCTGCATTGATTATTTGCATTAATTTTCGGAAAAACGATTATTAAGGGTTAATTCTTCCTAAAAAATACTTTAATTTTGTCATTTCAAGGGGATTCCACCCATTTCTTTTGTTAGCTACAGTCATGCCTCAATGATAAAAACTTTTCGGCGCACATTTTTCTTCATTTTAAAAACGAACTTATTAACTTTAATGCTTTTTCCATTACGTTTCTTGAAGAAGGAGAAGCGCGAGAAGCCATTGCCAATAGACGTTTCGTTTGTGGACAAGCGTAGCGGGGGTTTCACCGGTGGCGGCGGAGGTCGTGGTGGCTTTGCTGGCGGCGAACGAGGAGGCGGTGGTGGCTCTCGCGGAGAACGCTCGTATGGAGGAAATCGCGGTGGTGGCCAACGTGGTGGCGGTAGTGGAGGGCCTCGCGGAAACTATGGTTATAGCAGATTTTTAAGCTAATGCTTTGAATTTTTTGTTTAGGAGGTGGTGGCGGAGGGCCTGGTCCATCCAAACGTCAACAAGCTGGTGACTTCACGCTGGAAAACGAACAATTCCCGGCCTTGGGAGCTGCCAAATGAAAGCTTTGATAAGATGTGTTTGCGAATGGTTGCCTCTTGACCCCAATCGGTTTGCCGTGTTTCTTATTATGCTTCCTCAACCAATACATCCATCCCCCTGCTGTTCTTTGTTATTCTGGGGGTGATCAATGATTATAATTAGAATGCATTGTTAAAACTCGAAATCTGACAATTTCCTGATATTTTTAACCTACACAACACACCCAGAATTATCAATTACCCATCATCATGCTTATTATCCACCACCACCCCAGTCCACGGTGCGGCGATAGCGGAAAAACGGAAGAGAGAGACCTCTGTTTCATCACCACCTGACGCTCAGACTTTTCCGATCTCTTCCTCCTATCCACCCATCCATCCACCCTTTGTTAGTTTTGTCGCCGTTTTTGATACCAATTTATTGTTGTTGACAATTCAGACTTATTCCGCGACTCGGAAATTTCTGGTCCGGAGCGAATAAAATTGACAAATTTCGTTTTGCCAAATAATAATATCTTAATAAATAAAAGGAAAAATGTATACAAATTTTTATAAAATTCACTATTTCCAAACAAGACAAATTAATTCATTTTGAAAACAACAAAAAGCGTGTATTAAAATATGTTTCTGCTAATATGATAGCTTCATTCACTTATTCTGGGGCATCGCACTCTTCAGTCTCCTTTGTCTCCTCTTGCTTAATACATTTGGGCTTCCCCGAGGAAAGCAAAAACCGCCTGCGGCTGATTTCCATGTCGTGTCTCTTAAAATACAACAAATAGAAAACGCTAGTCAATTTGTCCATTACCTTGAGGTAGAATTCGTATTCCCCGCTTCGTGTGTCGTAAGTTCCCTTCTGCAACCATTTTAGCCTCAAAGTCATTCTCGGGCCGAGCTCATGAAGCGCTGCCTTTTGCCCCTCCTTCTTGAACTCGTACCTTAGCAAATCATTTATGTAGTTGTTAACATTTCGGTACTACCAAGATTTAAACATGTTTGCCCTTAAAACATGTTGATTAAACATGTTTGCCCTTTAAGGCGATTTTGTGTCGAAAAATTATTATTGTCTCAAAATTTGGCCAAAAAATGGGATAAAATCGGAAATCAGCCCTATCATCAATTCTAAGTTCTAAAAGTTGGTGAAAATTATTACCTGTGATGTCGGAAAAATACATAATCTCGTTGGTTGTGGAAGGTGACTACTCTCCTTCCGAAAAAGTCCGGCTTCTGCGGGAACAGACTGGAGAACATTCCGCTGACACTCTTCGCCAATCGTGTCGAGAAATTGGTAAGGATCAGCTCGGGATAATGGTCTGTTGATTCACCAGCGTCCTGTATACTTGTTATTCATACATGTGCAAGGAGGGGTCAACTTTTGGCCAAATTATTGACCCCCCAGAGGGGCGTCAGAGGCCATTTTCCGTATTATTGACTTTTTCAGCTAAAAAATAAAAAAGTTGATTTCTTTTGAAAATCTCTTGCAAAATATAGAATAAAAAACATTTTTCAATTACTTAATACATGTGATCCAAACATGCAATTTGTGTATTTTTATTGTCAGATTTTTTCACAATTTTAGCTCCGGTGACTTTTCTTTGGGAAAATTAAATAAAAGTCCAAAGTATAAAAATTTTCACTTTTTTTCCTTGCGAAATTTTAAAAATTTGGTTTTTATTGCATTTTTAATTGACAATTTTTGGCCCGTACTAATGACCTTCAAACTTTTGACTATTGAGGTGGGGGGGGGGTTGACCCCCCTTGTACATGTATGTTGTTACTATAACAGAACCTAAAAACAAAGGTAATCAGTTTTCACATATGGATGTAGTAAGCTTTTGATAGAGACAACCTTTTTTGCCCCAGGATCTCGAGCCCTTGGCCAAGAAAAATCAAAATGAAGACAATTTTGGACATGTTTTCCTTGATGTTTTGTTGCTATTTGTCAAGCTAACAATAAAACTTCAAATCTTACCTTAATCTGTTTGGTGTACTGGAGCGAGTTTATTTTAAAATAGGCCGTTGGCCCGTGAGGAAGATGACAGAAAACAATGCCATCTGAACATTGAATTCAATTTCGTGCAGATTTGACAAACAAACTTGGTTTTTTGCGGTCCTCGTGCACTACAATTAGGTCCGTAAAATTGTGCTCAATCGCTTGTTTTACAATTCGTTTTATGGCGACGTTCTTTCGTGATACAATTACAACATTCGGTATGACTTTCTTCAACTCAAAACAAAGCTTCCAAGTTTTCTAAACTATTAAATTCTAAAGGATATAGTCCAATTCAAAACAGGGGTACTTATCAATTATATTTTTGTAATAATCCCATTAAAAAGGCCATCTTTACTCAAAGATTTGCGAGTTATCTTCTCAAATGAATTTCTAAGGCAATTTATTGTCACTTACGACTTTAGCTTTGGGGGAAGTTGTAACAAGCACTTTCGGCTCCTCCAGCTTGCCATCAAAATCACCATTCGCCAAATCGTCCAGAACCTTAACATATCAATAGAAGCTTCATTTTTTGCTTTTCTATCCAAACCAAATCCAACCTCTTCATCGTCAGATTTGACAACAGTTTCGTCCGGTTCCTGAGTGTTTTCGATGGTTCGCGGTACGTTCTTTTCACCAGCTTCTGCTCCTTTCTGCTCCCGCAATTTGTCTCTGTCCTCACGTCGCTTTCTTTTTGCCTAAAAACATTTGATAAGCACTAATGTAAGTATTAATATGCATTATGCAAATAAAAAATGAATACTTTGTCCCGTTCTATTCTGATCTCATGGGACCTTTTCCGGTGCTTAATAGATTTGTCTGATGGCATTTTCTGGAGAAATTATTAATTATTATTATTATTATTATCAGTTAGTTAGAGATTATGATGTAATAAAAAATGAGAAGCTTCAGCTTCTGTGTAAGTTACATGTAACAATAATTTGTGAACATTGTCAAGATATTTGAAATGTAATTGAATAAATAAATGATGGAAATTCGTGGGTTTTTTTTTTTCTGAAATTGTCATTGATCTTAAGACATTAATGGGTTTTTTGAATCAATTAAATAAATTAATCACAATTTGACATCAAAAATGCAAAATATGACAACATTCAATCATAAATTTAATATCACTAAAAAATCTTAGATTTTTTGAAAGATTTTAGGGAGCGGGTGGCATAACTGGTTGAAAATAGTTACCTAACTATTTATTTTCAAGCAACAAAAAAAACAAATTTAATTTGAGGGAAGGGAAAAGGGAAGGGTTTTCAAAATCACTTTAAATAAATATGCGCATAATATATTTCGCCACTGACAAATTAAATCGGGCTATCGGGCACCGTTTTTAAAAAATTCAAAATTTCGTTAAAGATTTAAATTCCAAATTTAAATGCTTCACTCCAGCAAATTTCAGAACAATAAGTTGATTCAGCTTTCAGATAATACTACGCAACAATTAATTAACACAGCCACAGCTCACAATCAAACACTAAACTGATAATACATATAATGCTTGTTGGTCTGGAGAAGTTGCTGTCCACATCTCCAAAGGGCATTGGTCTAATTGATTATGCGCCCACACTTTCGCCAACTTTCCTTTTCATTCACTTCATTAACAACTTTTCAAAGAAGTTGCTGCTTGCCAATGAGGACAACAAACATGATTCCAAACAGATCATCTTCGTCTCACTCCACAACACTGTTGATCTTTTGAGGTTGGTGTTGGTGGTTGATTTAATGTATGGGTGGGTTAGTCACCTCCCCCATTCTCAAAAATCATTAAATTTATAATTTTCAAAAATTACCCAAATTAAGGCATCTTGAAAAAATTAGGATGCGGGTGATATACTGAAAAGTGAAAAGTACGGTTTATGATTTAAATTTTAAAAATGTTTATTTCAAATAAATTTAGGATAACTATGGGCAAAATGGCCCAGAGGTTAGAATTGGAAAGATTCCACTTTATATCAATTGCAGACTTCATAAGCAATAAATTACTTTTTGATTACAATGAAATGTTTACACGACTAACAGAGGTAAGTAACAATGGTACTTTTGCAGTTTAAATGATCCAAAGGCCAAAACCAAAGGGAGGAAGGACCCTATGTTTTTTCAAAAATTGTTTCAAAATTTAAAAATTGCTTGACGCTTGACCCATATAAAACGAAAAGCCCATTAAAAGCGATTTATGTTAGATAAATGTTTTTGAAAACATTTATCTAACACATTTTTTGGTACCGTAACAAAACAATAACAACATAACAATTATTCTGTATTCGTATTCTTTTTCGTGCAATAAATTATAGTCTCATTACTTATTACTTATTAGAGACGAGAGACTATTTAACTTATTTATATAAATCGATTACACCGATCTAAAAAATTAGTAAACAATTTTTCAAAGTGAGTTTTGTTTTGCCTCCAGGAAATTCAGCGATACATCGTCCCTGGCCAACCACACCTTCTCATATTTGATGACCTTTTCCTCGCACATCCCTTCCTCCAACCATCAAAAGTACTTCAACTTCTCCTCAGACTACATCTACAGCTTCCTGACAACTCATTTTTATTGGCAGCCACCGGTGAATCCAGAACACTAGGCGCTTATGTTAATAACTTTTTCAATTTGCGCATCCGAATTACACCAATTGGCGCAGGGATGGGCAAGAATATCACCGGACAGGTGCATTTGACATCTTTCCATTTCTAAAATATAAATGGGTGAAAAGGGGGTCCTTCAAAATTCAAAAATTTATAAAAATTAAAAATATTAACCCATTTATACATTTGCTTCCATTTTCAGATGGAAATTGTTCAATTCAATTTGGAGCATGATTCTTTACCCCAAACAACTTTATTGCACTACCATTGTGGTCAAAGATCGGCAAAGACATTTCCACCCGGATCAGTGCAGATATTGCTTTGATAAATACGTTTTGATTTAAATTTATTGTTTTGTGTTCATTTCTTATATTTGTATAATGTTTCAAAGGACTTAAATATTTTTACTTTTTTGTTAAATTATGTTTTTAAAAAAGTATTTTTTGACAACACACGCGAGATGGCAATTCCCGAAAAATTTATGGGCAAATTCAAATTGGAGAAGAGCGAAAACTTTGACGAATATTTAGCCAGTAAAGGTAATAAAATAAGTTTTGTTTTTATGATTTGCCTACTCTGAACTAACTAAGGTGTTTCGTGGATTCTGAGGAAACTGATCGGTATGACATCGGTTACAAAAACGTTTGAGAAATCGGCGACGGAGCCTGGCAAATACAACGCTTACAACCAAAGTTCCAAGGAGAACACGAACTGGGAAGGATGGACGATGGGCGAGAGTTTTGAAGGCAAGGGACTGGACGGAAAACAGCACAAGGTAGACGAACATTAAAACAACAGAAATTAAATTTATTTTGTCTAATTTTTTCGACGGAATTTTGGTTTTGTTTTTTTGGTGATATTTTGGCTGAATAATCAAAAATAACTTTTGGCAGATAACCTTCGATCTGAAGGACAACGGAGACACACTGACCGAGCAACACTTTCGATTGGACAACCCCAACGACACGGGCGAGTTGTATCGATACACTATTGAAGGAGAACAACTTGTGCTGGTAAGGAGACATCCCATTCTTAGGATTTAGTTTTAACACAGCTTTTAAGTCACTTTCCAACGAGTCCGTCACAGCTCGACGTTTATTCAAGCGGATCCAATGAGTGGCGCAAAAGCCCAATTTATATTACCTTATGGATTCTATTCAAATTTATACCTTACTTTGACAAGTTTTTAACTTTTTAAATGTTCAAAGCTCATCATTTTTGTGTAAGCTGTAACTTATAACATATAATTTTATACAGGAGATATCTGATTAAATTATTTGTTTTATGTTTATCCGTAAAACACTCGCACATTCCCCCCGCCATTCTCGTCCTCCTCCTCCGATTCAGATGCCTCTCCGCCATTCTTTCCAGTCTCAATTGCTGTTATATCCGCACTGGACGGAGAGGTCTGGGAGTGTTCGCCGCCGCCAGTAGGGGAACGGGGCAGAAAGTGCTGGTATTGTGGCTGTTGATTGTGGCGAGGGTGTTGTGTGCTTGAATTGAGTTAAAATTTGTATTTTTAACGGGGGCGTAGAAGCGGATTGTATATGTCCGCGCATTAGATTAATATGAAGAATTAAAATGAAGATCTAACTTTTTGTATCATTTTTCGAAAATGGGTGTTGTTGTCTCCTTCCTCACCCTGGGATCATCTCCCGTTGGTGCTGCCCCTGCTCGGTGCTGTCCCCGTCCTGCTCCTCGTCCAGCTCCACCAGTCTCATCGGCGGTGACTCCCTCATCATGGTCCCTCCTCCACCGCCCAGTCCTCCGTACATTCCTGACAGTTTGTGTCCCTCCGCCACCATTCGGCGCTGTCTGGGCTGTCTGTACGGGTGGCGGGCTCTGGGCTGTGCCGGCGGCTCGCCCCTCCGCCCGCCTCCCGCTCCTCCGCCGCGCGCCTCCGCGTACGGATACCGCCTGCGCTTGCGCCTCGACTGTTTCTCCCTCTGCTGGCGCTTGCGCTTCTCCTCCGCCGCTTTCTTGTGACTCTTCCGCTCCAATTTGGACTTGAACAGGAAGCAGAAGAAGGACAGGATGAACATGAAGATGATGCCGGACACTGCATTAGGGGGAAAGATAGGGGCAAAAGGGGCCTGGGAGGGGGGAGAGAATCGGACCGATGTAGGCCACAATGATGCTCGTCTTGGAGCCGAGTGCTTCGCCGCGAGAACCTGGTCGGAAAGAACGTCATGTAGAGACTAATCCTGATTGGTGACACAGCAAAATGTAAATAGTTTAATAATTGCAAAATTAGTGACTTAATTAGTGATATTCGATGGCAATTTGGTGAGTGAATAGTAAAGTGATCGTCCAATGTAAGTCAAAAGGGGGGACAAAACATCCGTTGGGTCAGTGCCAAATCCACTTGGAGGACAAGCCGAAAAGTGTCAACAGCAACCAGTGAACGGCATGGAAGTGGCCAATGGTACTTGATGATGATGAAGATGAGTGGGGTTGGCCAATGTCATCGCGCGAAGTGCCTCCGGGGCCGAAAACGGGGAAAGAAAGCGGATCAAAACGGGAAGGTGACGAGTGTAAGTAAGGGTTATTTTGGTGTTATTAATGCCTCAATAGCACAATTGACTGCAATTGGGGCTTGGAATTCACGCTGTGGGTACGGTAGCAGTTGGGGACACCGTATTTATACGGTGGATATGGTGGGCGCATTATTACCGTACCGCATCCACATTTGCTTCGTAAACAGAAGGTACAGTATGCCCAAAGCAGTGAGCCCCTTATCGATCACACACACTTCAACTACCGTATTCCTCCAATAGTATGCACGTGGCATACTATTTTTTATCACCTCCGGGAAGGGATGGTGTACTACTGGAGGGGGGGGGCGTACTATTAGAGGAAATACGGTATCCCCCACCCCAACCCGCCACTTACAGTGTGCCTCATCGCTGTCGTCATTCTCGCCACAATTGTCCTCTTTGTTGCATCGCAACTAAAGCCAAGAGGAACAAATCATCAATTAGATTATTAAATTGGACTCATCAGTCATCATCACTTAACTTCCGTCAAAGAATTTATGGGACATTAAACTTTTGCAACTATGTCTACCTATATTTCTACATAAGATTTTCCAACAGTCCAGGCGGTACTTTTTGTTACGAGATACAATACTTTCTCGACAACTCCTTCTATGGGGTTACAGTATGTAAGGTAGCTTTGGATTGGGACGGGTACGGTAACTCAATGTATGGATACGGTATGGGTACGGTACTTTGGAGTCAATGCAGAGACGGGAGTAGGAGCACAGATAATGGTACTCGTCGGAGCATTCGCTGTCACCTTTGGAGCAAAAAATTTAAATTATTTGTAACAAATTTGAGCAACTCACTGTTCACGCGTCTCACTTCTGTCCACGAGAAGTTGAAGCCGTTCAGCCCATTCACCTTTTCTGGAGAGGTCAAAAAGCTGAAAAGAATTTGAAAAGATTC
Source organism: Rotylenchus robustus (assembly GCA_034700465.1). NCBI lineage: Eukaryota > Metazoa > Nematoda > Chromadorea > Rhabditida > Hoplolaimidae > Rotylenchus > Rotylenchus robustus. The sequence continues at coordinate 14,301 of JAQIYK010000006.1, forward strand.
TGTGGATTTTGGCATCCAAAATGATGTCTTTTGAATTTTTTATAATTTATAAAATTAAGATTTTTGTTAATTTTTTGATATTCAAGTCAACCTCAATCGAATAGAATTGGTACGGGACACAATCTGAACAAAAGGGAAAAACAATGGACATTCATTTCTAAGGGATGGGAGACCGGCGGAATCAGATTGATGCTCTCGCCACACAGCTGCAGATCCGACCCGCTGCGATTGTTCAGGTCCAAATGGACGCGGAGAACGGCACTGAACATCGAATTTGATAATGTACTGCTTGAACAGATCCTGTTGAACAACCAACCTCATGCAGTCCACCTAAACAACCCAAAGATCAAAGAGGAAGGGGTGGACAAAGCTATAGATTGACTGTTTTTGTGAAAGAATCTTAGCTACTTTTTGAAGCACAGTACCGTATCCTTGGGGTGCTTTAAACTACCATATCCAAGGTACGGTATTTAATACAAAGGAAACAAACCCTCTCGTCCGTCATCTGTCCCTCCACGCTGAACACGTTGGCCTTCAGCAGCACCTGATGCCCGTCACGCACTCGGATCTCCCAGTCGCACGTCAGATTCTTACCGTACTTGTTCCCGTGCTTACCGTATCCAGGCGATGCTGTATTTTACCATTGTATTATACCGTTTACCAATTTTTTTATATTATTTCTGACCGAAATGTCCGCTCGTCCGCTGGTCGTTCGCCTCAATGCGTTCCCCGCAGTGGGGACACTTCTCCGCGTTGTTCATGTCCTCGTCCCGGCACTCTGCAACACAACCAACGTCATGTCATTTTTGGGTTTCTTTAAGTAACTGCTTCTGGGCACTTCCTCCTTGAACTTTGGTCGAAGTTCGTAGTACGCATCGAAGCCGTTGGCGGTGCCGAAGTCGCGGTCCGAGTGGAAAATGACGCGCATCTCGTGGGCACCGTAGGCGGACAGGGTGGGGCCGGGGAACACGTGCCAGCAGTGCTTGGCTGTTGAATATATAAAACCAATTTTTCATTTTTTTTCTGAATTTGCTTCGGATCCAGATTTTCGGGACTAAAAATCTAGAAAAATCCAAGCCAACCAAAGCGTTTCATTGATTTTGACTAATCCTTTAAAAATCAGACTTAGATTCAGATGCAAGCCGATCTCTCTGTTGGGTATTAGTAGGGAAAGGATAGAAAAGGTATGTGCGAATCAGAGTAGTTGGTAGTTCGACCGGAAATCCGGTCATTTTTAAGACCGAAGAGTGAAGTTTGATCATTGGAAATGATCAAACATCGGAAACAAACACAGAAAAATGCTGGAAAAGAGTACAGTAAAAAAGCAAAATAATAGGAGAGGACCTTCTCCGGAATACCGTATCCCATGACTTGCTAATACTGTTACAGAATATCGTAGCCCATGACTTGCTAATATTGTCACGGAATACCGTATCCCATATCTTAATACCGTACTCATCAGATGCTTTTTTTTGTTTAACCTCCTCCATACCTTGCAACTTCAGTGTCTCGGCGCCGCTCTGCTGGTCATGGAACACGTCAAAGATCTCCAGCCAGTCGTTGCACTCCTTCTTGGAGTTGTCCTCGAACAGTGCAAATTGCTGCAAAAAGGGGTCATCATCTACAGTATTTCCTCCAATGTCAGATTGTGAGAAATACAGTATGCCCTATGGTTTGATACCTTGAAGTAGAGAAGGATCTGCTTGCCCGGAGTGCCCTCGATTTGGTAGGTGCAGTTGGTGTCCCGAGGGTACTGTAGTGGAAAGGAGTGGCAAGGATTGATGGGATTACTGTAGTAAACTGCAGTAAACAGACATTGGCCGGATAGCGGGGACTGTTGAAGGAGCCGCTGGGCTGGTTGAAGCGGAACGCACAATGGTTGGAGTCGTTGCCGATGGAGTCGCCGGCGATGCCGAAGTCTGAACAAACACAATGCCAAAAATTGGGCGCAAAATTCAAATCCCCCAATGTACCCGTCTTGAACTCCACCCGAGCTCGGAACCCATACGGTGGAGAACCCATGCCACCGAGTAATTGCTGGGAAGGACGCGAGCGGGGCGTGACGCCGTCCACGGAGCTGAAGATGAGCACAATGCGCGGGCCCTGGCTGACGAAGGGGCCCAGGCTGGGCGAGCCAAACGGCAACCGATCGCACAGCACCGCGTCGTACGCACTTTCGTCCGCATTGGACAGAATGGCCTTGACCTTAAGTTATCGACCGATTGTTGATCAATTAATTATTGATCGGTTATCGATTAGCTATCGATTGGCCAAAACTCACAGATTTGGAAGTGTTGCCGACGCCGACAAAGGATCCGCTGGCACACTTTTCCAAAATGGCGCCCGAATCGGCAATGCTCTTCAGTTTTGGTCCGCCACTCTCTGCAACAGCTCCTCCTCCAGCTACAGCATTTTGTTGCTGTGCGCCCGGGACGGCGAATGTCTCGAAGCGCAGGATGACCTTCTCCAGCTTCTGGTCACTCTGCAGTCCGTCCAGAATGTAAGTGCACGTGGTGTTCGGTGGGTACATGTCCGGGAACTGCGCGGAGAATCAAAAGTGGCTGATCAGATAATGATCAAAAATAGCGAACATTGGGCGAGTGGATGTAGTGGACGGACTCGCCGTTGGACAACAGCCGAATGTCGCACTCGGAACCACGCTGGTGTTGCACATAGATGCTCGGCCGGGGACCCATCAAGCGCTGGATGTCCACGAAGGTGTCGGAGAACTCGTATTCAATGATGAAGCTGGAAAGACAGTATTCTTACAGTAACACACCCACTGCAGTTCAACAAAGGGTCCTAACATGCACTTATATTACTGTATGCAGGTGATAGTATTGGTACGGTAGAAATTGCACTGGTACGGTATCCAACAACCATACCATATTGAACTCATCTTACAGCCAATCGAAGCTATGAACGAACCCGCGCAGTTCCGTCTCCGGCGGTTCGGTGCTGTTGAACTCGAGCAACAGTTCGGCGCCGAAGGAGAACAGTTCCAGACGCTGTTGCAGTCCGCACAGTCGGCGCATGATGGGGGATTGGGTAGAGTCGCCGTCGTAGATAGTCAGCGAGTCGTACGGGCAACTGGAGAAGCAGCAATTGGAACAAAAATCGAAGAAAAACGAAAAAAACGAAACTGTTCACCGCCAAAGTACACGTCGAAGTCGCGGAGGAACAATCGGACGCGATCTCCTTGCTCGCCCCGCAACAAGTACACCGCATGGAAGTTCTGTACAAAAAATGTCTTAAATATTGGCTCCTAAACAGAGTTGCGCGAGATGCTGGAACAGATCAGAAATATTTTATTTGTTAGAGTGTTGATGTGAGATATTGGTAAAAGAAAGGGGAATTTAAATCTCGGATCTCGGATCTCAACAGCTATCAGCTCCTTCGAAAGAAGATCTTCAATTGCAGCCCGAGCCTAATTAAAATTGGCTTTTTATGCAAAATTTTGATATTGGATCCACATTTTTAAATGTACTATTTTTGAAATAAAAAATCCAAAGATTTTTAGGAGGTTTTAAGTTGGACCGAGAATTTTTAGTTTCAGACTTACGCTGGGATATGTGCCGGGATAGGTGGGCGACAGGATTGTGCCCTTCCGATGCTGGTGTCCGTTCGGCTCCACCAAGAAGGCCCAACTGTTTGAACTGCCGGGCAATGGACGGCCCGGCAAAAAGGGCGCCTCCGGGATGAACTCGAACGTGCCGCCCAACACGAACGGCTCACTGCGTGCGCGACCAACGCGGGAGTGGAGCACCAGCACAATTACAGTGTGCAGACTGAAAAAGGCGGCACGGTATATTACAGTAACCGAGAAGAAGAATACAGTAGCCAAGAAAAATAAATAAAACACAATGTGCTACAGTAACCTGTTGAGAATGTGTTACAGTAACCAGACCTGATGCGCACATTTGGGACAACGGTGCCGCAGTAGCGAGCACCCAGCTGGGCGGACAACAGATCCTCCGTGGGCGAACTCAGCTCCGAGTACACGTCCACGTACTCCGACTCGCAACTGCAAAGTGGGGTACTGTATTTATTGGTCGTGAAGGTGGTGGGTAGGGAGTACTGTACTGGTTGATGGTGTCCGCCAGTTGGAAGTGGTTCAGGTGCAGCTTCACTCGTTGCCCCGGTTCCGCGACAAACGTGTATAAACACTGAATTGAGGAAGGAAGAAATGAGTTTAGATTAGATTAGTTTTCTATTTATGTCTCAAAAACATTTGGTGCAAATGTGCAAAAGTATACTGTACGCTACAGACAATCCAACAGTTCAATTTGGTATACGGTAGCACTCCTTTGCTGTCCTGCTACATACTGTATGACTGTCTCACTTGGATGTTCTCCGGCAACGATTGGTACCGTATCACTCCACTCAGTTCGCCCTCGACAGGCGTTGCCGTCACAAATGGTTGCCAGGTACTCCTTGAACCCTCCTCATCTTCTTCTTCCAAGTCATGGTCTTCTTGGTCCTGATCCATGTCCAAATCGGAGGAGGACATGTCCAGGGGCGAGTTGGGCTCCCGAGGGAATATGGGCAGGGAGAAGGTGCCGGAGGGATGGGCACGGAGCAAGGCCAAGTCGAACACCTGGTCGCAGTCGGTGAAAGCTGGACAGGAGGAGGGATAGAGAGACCTTTGGCGGGCAGAGGAGTTCAAGGTGTACTGGTAAGAACCACCCCTTTGGACTTTGACCCATTGCGGATTGTTGCGGATTCTGATGGTTCAGGCACAATGTTATCGGATATCAGACCCAATACACACATCTGATAAATACCGTATTCTGATACCGGCACGTATATCTAATAAGACAATTTGGTAAAAAATGGATAGTTCGAACTTTTTTCAGAGACTCAGATCCGAAACAGACATCAGAAGAGGAGGAGAAGGAGATGAGAAAGCACGAAAGGGAAAAGCTTGCACATTTGCACTCAAAAAAGGCAAAAAAGAATGCACTCAAAATGCACCCAAGGCTTTGTTGTACTTTATTTTTAATTATTTTACTCTTCGTATTGGAGCACGCCACGTAGCCAGAACACCAGAATGAAGACAAGGATGGAGGCGACAATCAGCGTGAACAGCAACGCGCATCTGAACGTGTCGAACTTGATGACATGGTCATGATGTGCGGATCAATATACTATACAGACATGATCTCGCAGTCCAACGATCTGCAGAAGGCACAGTCCTCTTCGCCGCCTCCACCCGCTGCGATGACATTTTCGGTACCGCTTCCGGACCCGGATGCCACCACTGCGCCCGTCCCCGCCGCCACAGTGGTCATCGTTCCCGACCTTTCCAAAAGTGTCGTGGTCTGTTCGTTGTTGTTCAGTTGCTGGTGTTGTGCCAACTCTTCCGCAATACTTCCGGCGCCCACCGTATCCACCGATTGTTCTGCAAGCGGTGTGAGCAGTTTGGCCCCCGCACCGCTGCCATCCGCCAGCAGTGAGCTCTTTTTGGGCACCGGGGACGGGCCCCGGAGCAGGATGGGCGGCGTACGGCACGGGGAGGAGGGGAGACCGAAGTTGTGCTGGTGCAGACTTTGTGCCATCACAACATGTTGCTGGACAACGCGCGGCTGAGGAGTGCGCGGCTGGGGCCGGTGTATCGGCTGAAGCTGGAGATGACCACCTCCGACTCGTGTAGTGCTCGGACCAGGGGACTGGTCGCTGACCAGCACAACCATGCGCCGGGTCGGGTCGGAGGGCGTCGGCGGTGGACTCGCGCAACTGTCCACAAAGGCAAGTCCTGGTTGGCGGTAGATGGCATGTTGAACTTGTTGAGCTTGTCGTTCTGCAGATGATATTTGCCGTGACGGATCCGACGAACTCTTTGGCGCTGCCTTCCATTTTTGTTGGTCAAGCGGGGTCGGGGTGGAGGAGGGCGTGGACACTGTACGCGGCTGGTATACCAGATGGGCGGTGGAGGGTGGCAGTGCGGCACATGTGGCACACTGTCCACCAGCAGACGGTGGTGCTGGTACTGCTTGAACTCCTCGCGGATGGTGGGTGTTTATGTTGTTGTTTTGATGGACGTTAGAAGGAGCAATTGGCTGGTGCAGGACCTGAGAATGTACTGCTTGGATTTCTTGCTGTTGATGAGTGCTGTTGATGTTGTTCTGATTGGCACTGGAAGGGGTTGTTGGATGGTGCAGGACCTGTTGGGTGGCTTGTTGGGGTCGAATTTTGGCGGATTTTTTGGCCAATTTTTTGCTGGTCGAGTGTCTTGAAATTGGTTCAGTTGCTAACTGATCAGTGGCAATAATTGATTGGCCAGACTTCCCCTCGTCATCGGGCCCCTACCCCTTTCCTTCGGCTCCAAATCGGCTTGTACATAATGTCCTTCTCCTCCCCCTTCTCCTCCTCGTCATGTGTCTTTTCCTTCCTCTTCCATCTGCTGCGCAAACAAATAAAATGCCCAATAATCGTCATTTCCATTCCATCCATCGATAATCCACGACAAATTGATGAGAAACATAAATTTGGGGGAAAAGAGAAAGAAAGGAGAGGAGACAATCAATGGACAAAAAGACGAACGAATGAATAACGGGGAAAAAACAGGATACTGTAAAACACATCACTGTATTTCTATCGTATACTGTTTGGGAATTGCATCCCATTTTCCCCTACTACTACTATAATATCATATTTCTCGGTTTTTTTATGGCAATTTTTTTTATTGAGTTACGGTAATCTGTGTACGGTAGATTTTGGTAGTATACGGAAGAGTGGGGGACTTCTCAAGAGGATATCGATAGCTCAATCGAACCCACAACTCTCGGTTGTGGGTTCGAGTCCCATTTGGTTTTGGGATGAAGACTACTGTACAGGGTTGCGCCGGGTAACCCGAAACCCGGACTTTTTCTCAACCCGAAGAATTTACCCGACCTTTTTTCTGATCCGGCGCAACCCCCCTACTCTACTGTATATCCCTGATTTCTTATTCCGGGACTACCGTATCCGTATCCCAGTTACCGTATACCGTGCGACGCATCAGAATCCGCTACACATCCAAATACGGGCTACTGCGCCTCAGGGCAAATTAGGATGTTTTTTGGCGACTTGCTCATCAATTTGTTCCGAAACTTTTGAGGATAAATATGTATTATGCTAGGTACCGTTTCCAAAAATTATTACCGTATGCCATCCCTACATTTTTGGTGCATTGCTTCGGCTTCAAAACTAATGGAACACACCCCTCTGGGTTGCCTTACAAAATCACAACTGAAACTGTTAGGCTAAATTTGGTAAAATATGCAAATTTTGTTGACATTTGCCCTGAGGCAATAAGCGTAACTTGTGCCTTAACTTTTCCCCAAAAGCACTTACGCAAGTGGGCACTCTCTTCGTAGTCTTCTGACACGGTGGCCGCCGCGGGCGGATGGCGCCGCCGAGGTACTGCTCCACCGCCAACTGCCATTTTTCCGGAAGAATTGGAGATGAACAGTGCAAAGGAGAGCAGAAAGATGCGAAGATGGAGTCGGAACAGAATCATCTGAAGATGGAGCGGGAAGAGTGGTGGTGACCAGCCATTCAGGAGAAGATCAGGTTGTTCATCTCATCCCGACCCGTCGATGAACATTGGCGGGACTGGACGATGCCCTGAGGGCAAGAAGGCCACTGTTCAAGGCGTCTTTTGCCTCCTTCCGATGAAAAACACCGTTAATGTGTTCAGTCTAAAAAGTGGCGACAAAAGCATTTTATTTCCATTTTCCGCAAAAACATTTTGTGCTCGCTAAAAATTCAATTTTCGCCCAACGATAGATGCCAATTTTGTTTTCCCATGGGAGAATTCAAAAAAAAACTAAAGAGAATGAAATGCAACTCTGATGAGAGTGAAGAGAGGAATCGAAAACTGCAGGATTTTGTCAATGGATTTTGAAAAAAAGATGTAAAAGGTGGCGAATGACAAGTTCACGGGAAAGAATGGCCAATAAATTGATCACAATTTGGTGTATCGATCCATCAATCCCACCCGATCAACACTCTCTGAGATAAATATCGCCGGAAGGGAAAACCCTCTGGCGCCATCTGGCCGAAAGGGCTTTCCATGGGAAAAAGCGGAGGGGACAATATTTTGTGCATTTCCCTACCCCTACCCCCCCGCCCAATGTTTCGGGGGATTATTTCGGGACTCTCGCCCACTTGTCTGCTTCTTTCCTTCCCTTTCGCCTCAAGGAATAATCCCCTCTTCCTTTTCCACCCAATGTTATGAGCTGCTGAAGAGGTTGCCTTAGGAAAAAGATGGTTTCATCTTCCAAACTCTTCCCTTCATATGTTACTGGAAAATTGCTAATTATTACCTAATATGTACTTACACATATTAATATTAAATTTTATGAATTTTCCTTTAAATTTTTGGCAAGTGCTTTGTGCGCCCTCAACTTAAAAAGCCACTGATATGATCATTTAAACTCAACTTAATATTTAAAGATACACAATATAATATATAATGCAATAGCAAGGAAGGGTAGAGCATGTGCGAAAACATAATAAAAATCAAAAATCATTTTTCTAAAAATTACAATAATAATACATATCAGTTATATCTTATATCACATCGGTGTAGTCGTTTTCGATGGCATGAATATATATGTTGTTTGGAGTGATATGTTGTTGTGTTGTTCTTACTTATACATTTGCAGTATTTACCATTGTCATGTTTTTTTCTCGCTGTACATCGGCAAGAGATCGTAACCAGAGGAGAAAGCCGCGGTGGACAATGTTAGTGCACGGGAATGGAAGTCATAGTACAGTGTGGAGTGGAAGAGGATGTTGAAGATGACCAGGGAGTACTCGCTGAGAGCGAACAAAGTGTACACGCCAGGCTCACAATAGCGATTATGTCGGTAGAAGAAATAGAGGGCCAGGAGCAGGGACAACACTGACCCGACACAACACAGCACCTTGTATTGGAACGACAGTTCGCCCTGAAATGACTATTTATTTTAAATGGTCTAAAAGTTAAATTTAACAAAATGACCAATTTGCTTGATCTTCGCCGTCCAGAATAATCAAAAAGCCATATGCTAAAATGAACTGAAGAATGCAAATGTTGACATTCTTTTACCTGAAAAACATGTACAGATGTGCGCAACTAGTAAACCCGATGAAACAAAGCACGTGGAGAACTAAAATTCAAAATGAAAAGGTAACACAATTCAAACCTACAATGATCTTCAATCGATGAAATAGAAGCTAGCGCCATGAGTGAAAGTATCTCAACCAAATTCAACGCGCACGCAAATTGACACGCCCATTTGTACCAAGGTCGGAATGGCGATGGCCACAGGCTTGAGGTAACCAGGAAGTTTCTGAATTGAAAAAACTAACCTAGAATACGTAAATAGTAAGTGTTATAACTTGAAGGCAAATGCGCTGACCAGCCTTAAAAATTTGAACGTAAATGTGCAATGAATACGAAAAAACCTAGGAGGTCCATGTAGTGCTATAAACAGACGCCAAATGTATCGTTCGGGGGAGAAGGACGCTACCGCCGCCGACAAAGACGGAAGCCAATTTGGGACCTAAAAGTTGGATCACAATCACATAGCCACCGACCGAACCAATGAAATAAAATTCGTTGCCTCGCAATGTGTCCAAACAGCCTAAATATATAATATACGTTTACCTCAATATTTAAAAGATACATCATACATCCCACCTAAAACAAACCTGTTCGTAATGTAGCAAAACACTTAAAAGTAGGCAGATCACAAAGGCAGACAGTGGGCAACCAGCTATGACGAACACAACATATTTGAATGGAATGGAAAGGAGTTCTTCCTCCCCAAAAATCTGCATCAATGATAACCCATCCGTTTGCTCAAAATTTAATTAACGGCCAAAATTTGAGATGATAATGTTTAAAAATATTGAATTTTTTGAAAATGGACATAGGTATGTAGTATGCATGGAAACAACAAGATTGCCCAATTAAACTCGGAACATAAAACTATTTATTCAAACAAAAATGTAAGATAACACTGTCATTTGTATTTGCACTTCCAAAGCACATCATACGGAGTTAGCCACGACTTGCAATTCTGCAAATTGGTAATTTTAAATGCCCACCCAACTTAATGATAATGAATAACCTGCATATTATACTTGATGACAGTGTCCCAATCAAATTTATTTTCATTGCGTTTCCGCACTTCGGCTTCTATTTCCCTCCTTTTGTCAATCAATTCTTGGCTGATAAACTCCGCTGGAAAAGGCAACCGTTGATGCATATACATTATGTACGCACGAGCCTTAAACATGGGCAATATATTTAATATTAGTAAATTTGTTTCCAAAATACTTCAGCCTCCGTAATGTAGCCGCCAAGTTCTAGGATAATTCTGCCAGCCCGAACCGGCGTCACGTAATGGCTAATGGACCCTTTTCCGCCGCCCATCTTTGTTCCCGCGGGTTTCCTCGTGCGCGGAAGCCATGGAGAGTCTACCCTCCATATGGCAAATTGTTTTTCGCGCAACTTGTTGTTTATGTGTTCCTAAAGTTAATTTGATCAAAATATTGAGTGCAAAAATTTGAAATTACATAATATCTGTTCGATACTGTTGGGGTTAAAAAATCTAAACCGTGCACCTTTCAATTTAGTTGATTTACCTGAATCCATGCAAAATCTGCCGCAGTCACATAACCACCACTAATTACGACTAGGCCAAACTGTCTGTGAATTAACTAAAAACGAACAGTTTTATCTTATTGTCATGATTCATAAAACAAAAACAGACCTACCTCTGTATGTATGGGTTCGGATCCTCTTGCGTCAATCGTCCGTCTCGTATATTTGTACTTTGTTTCACCCAAACTTTCATCATATATGGGCTCCGGTGGCATTGTAGGCAATTTTCTTTGTCCATAAGGAGGAAATACTACATCTAAAAAACAAATATGTGGTTTTATGCTGAAAATAGTAGTAATTCGACAGGGGCGTAGAGTTTCGGAAGGGGCGGAGGCAAAAAATTGGACCTTTTTTTAATCCGCACCGAAAAGTCGATTTTTAAGGGTGCATTTTTTATTATTGCACCGAAAAACCGGTTTTTAGGGGTGTATTTTTGGTTTAGCAGCTAAATTTTTAATAGTTAGTAAATTTTAAAGGTTTTTTGGTTTATAATGAGAGATTCTATTGCAAAATCATGGTTTCGCGGTGCCGAGAGTCGCCGCGACGAATTTTTTTGTGAATTTTGAAAACATAAGGGGACCCCTATTAAAAATATTTCGGGCGCCCCCCCCCCCTCCCTATAGCTACGTACCCGCCCCTCCCTGTAATTCGATATGGTGTAAATAATTTTCCTACCTATTTTTTTAAAAATAAACAAGATTTGAAAGCATTTTCCACCCGCCATCCACCATGGAAGTACTTACGTTCGAAGGTGATCGGATAGCTGTACTTGTTGCGAACATAATTTTCAAAAGTTTGAACTGGCCGAAGAAACCTGAGTTTGTTGTAATGAATGGACAGTAAACTCATTATTTTGAATCTGAAGAAAATGGATTGGAACAGAAAATAAAATCTGCTTTTTATTTATGTATTACATTAGAGTTAATTATTAAAATCGAACTTTAGGTCGAAACTAAAGAGCTCAAGCCAAGATAATAGTGACATATCATATAAAAATACATAATACGAATATGATAGTTTTGAAAAAATCTAAAGTTTTGTTGGATTTGGTTTTTCAGCTGCCGCTGCCATGGATGGTCATTTTTTAAGAAGCTAGGCTAGCTCTAGCTTCTTTTTCGTTTTTGTCGAAATTGAAACTTTTTAAAATTGATTGAAGCTTGAAACTCAAAATATGTATATTGAAATTTAAAAAATTCCAAGTTTTTGGCGCTTCGACACAAACTTTTTCTTTTCAAAATTTTATGATTTTCAGTTTTCACTTGTTTTTTTGGCACAGGTACAGGTCCGCAGCCAACTCCTCACCCAAAATCCTAAAATTTTGCGCGACCCCCTTAAATTTTCGTTTTTTATTTTTTTATTGCATTTTTAATTGGAATTTTTTGCACGACCCACCCCATCAGCAGCTGTAGCCTGTTGCCTGTTGCCTGTAGCGGTTGGTTTTGGTCTGTTTGTTAAGTTGTGCATGCATTGAATCTGGGAATCTGGGTATGGGTTATTATATGTAAGATAGACCTATACCTACCGTCTACGTCTACCTATACATCCTATAATACCAACCTATTTTCAAAAATTTACAAACCCCAAATTTTAACATTCATCTCTATCACAAAATACACATTTATTTTTAGATATGTAAATAATGCATTCATTGAAACCGTCCAACTCCAACCAAGAAATCGATGATGAAACCCCCAGCCCTTTAAGTATTTGTTCAAAAGTAGTTGAACAATTGAAGAAAAGTGGTGAATTCGACAAATATCGACGTGAAATTGTCGACAAAATCATAAAAAGTGTAAGTTTATAACTTATACACTCCTACCACAGCGTCGCCGCTGTCAAAAAAATGCGTGCAAAAGTAATGCCAAATCTCCAGTCAATTATTTGAAAATAATATAGCGCCAAATTCAAAATGACTATCGAAATCCCGAAATCCATTAATTTTCATTTTTTACAAGCAATAAATTCGACAAGTATCGGCGCAAAAAATACATCAAATCAATTTTGTTTATGCTTTTTATCATTTTTCCCGCCTTCCTTTTGTTGCAACTTTTTGTTTAAACCGGTCATTTTGATCCAAATTTGCCATATAATTCCTTCGAACCCGCCTATTTCCTGTAGCCAAAGTGAGCCAAGCGAGTTTTTTGCAGATTTCGCTTTTTTGACATGTCCACATCAGCGTATGGTCGGTGGTTTTATTTAAGAAGAGTATATTTTCGAGATGTCAAAAGGCAACATTCGGGAGAGAGTGGCCTATAGAATCCTTGAAAAAAGTCGTTACTTTCAAATGTTCAAATGTTAATGTTATTTATCGAAGCGAAAACATTTATTAATAAAAATATGATAGAGTGCTTTCACGGTTTTTTTGAACATTTCCCTCATATCGGCGACGCTGTGCTACACTACTTACCCTTATCCTTCCTTTTTCCCACTTATTCTTACTTAACACTTATGATTATGACCTTTGATTTTTTTTGATAAAGCTACACATATAAAACATTAATAAAAGTGTGCCTGCATATTTTTAGGAAGATGTACAAATACTTTTTGAGCAGTGCAAAGAAATTGTCGAGAAGTCGCTGGCTTCAACTTCGGATTTACAGCGCAGCGACATTGGAAGGTTCCGTGAACATGTGAAGACTGAAATTAACAGGCGCAAGCTAGTTAACACTTCACTCAATTCGTCGCTTACATCAGTTTATATTTAAATATTGAGATTTTGAGATAAATTTGCTTTTAAAAAACAATAAATACAACCATCCAATCCTCTTTTGGCATTTAAATTCAAACTCAAAATATCCAATTTTTGGATTGAATAAACGCCAAACGCTATTTAGTGTCTTAATGATATCAAATGGAAGGCACGAGCCAAAATTGAGGATTCTGTTCGTTCAGAGCTTAGAATTGAGAAGCAAGAAATAAAACCGGAAATTGGAGAAGCCAACATGGAATCGATCGACATGGAAGTGTCCAGTGGGACTGGAGGATCATCATCTTCTGATGCTTCATCCTCAAGAGCTGACACTCCGGCAACTCAAAGCAAATCTTCTCATTCATCAAACAACACTCGTACTAGAGCAGACTCGCTGTCAAACAAAAAAGAAAGTATAACCATCTCAGCGGATCCTATCTGTTCATTCCTGGTAAGTTTATCATTAAAAATTTCCCGCCCACTTTGAAAAATACATTTTGATCAAAAAAGAACTTGTAAAAAAATAATTCGCAAAATTTAAGGAAAATGATACTGGCGAAGGTGATGGTGGTGATCTATTAGATAGATTTGCTGATTCAATTTCTACAATATGCACCTCTTCACTTTCTTGTAATGTTTCCGGAGATTCACAAGTACAAAGTCCCACCGAAATAGAAGCAAATGGTATTATCGTAAATTAATTAATTCGCACAAAACTTGAATTGAGATTTAGCTGACAATGAGTTGGCTCAATCCCAATCTATGCAAACTGAAAGATCAAATTCTGCTGACGAATCGAAAAGCAAAAAAATTAGTAAACAGCAGAAGGAAGACACGAAAGCACATTCGGATCATTAATATGTTGATTTTAAAATTTGCATATTTTACTGGTTGATGAAATAATTTATTTGAAAAAATATTCGGATTGTCACATCTTTCATGTTTTCTTTTGGTATTGGTATGCTAAACCAACAAATGTTTCCTTAGCTTTTTGCTGTAAACATTTGCAAAGTTTAAGGAAGAGAAAGGAAGTGGTTTATGTATTGAAACGATTCCATTTGTACCAAAATTTGAAATTTTACATTAACTTTCATTTGTGTTGTCATTTTCCTTTCTTTTATCGTTTCATGCAATTCAGTCGCATTTGTCTGCATAATAGCGCGAAACGATTTTCGAAAAAATTACAACATCGAATAGCAATTGAAATGAAAAAAACGCAAAATAACGACGCAGCAGCGATAGAGTCGTTTGTTGACAGATTTAAGCTTGAGGACTTGCTCAAACGGCGCTTTTTCTATGACCAAAGTTTTGCCATCTACGGGGGAGTTGCAGGTAAAATTATTTTTATACAGTAAGTATATTTTTGTCACAATTTTGAAATTCAGGCCTCTACGATTACGGTCCTATGGGCTGTGCACTGAAGTCCAACATGGTTCAAGTGTGGCGTACCCATTTTATTCTTGAGGAAGGGATGCTCGAGGTCGAGTGCACATCCCTCACGCCTTCGAATGTCTTAAAGCAAGCAATTTGTCACTATAACTTCCAATTTAAATACCAATAATTTTAGAGCTTCTGGACACGTTGATCGTTTCGTTGATTGGATGGTTAAGGACAAGGGCAATGGTGCATGTTTTCGTGCGGACCACTTGATAAAGAATCAGGCCGAGGCGCTTATCAAAGTAAGCCAAAAAGTACAAATTCACAAAAATCTTAATTTAGGAGAAAAAAACGGCAGAGAATGTCAAATCAGAATTGAACAGCGTGCTTGCGCGACTTGATGGATTAAGCTGTAACGATATGCACGAAGTGATCAAAAAGTACAGCTTCAAATCACCGCTGACTGGAAACGAACTTTCCGAGCCAGTCTCATTCAATCTCATGTTCCCAACTGAAATTGGACCTACCGGTGATCTGCATGCATTTTTACGACCTGAAACAGCTCAAGGAATCTTCATCAATTTCAAAAGGCTTTTAGAGTTTAACCAGGTTTAATCTTGATATATAAGTTGATCCATACAGAAATTGTTTGAAACTTAAGGGTAGGCTTCCTTTTGCGGCAGCACAAGTTGGAACAGGTTTCCGTAACGAAATTTCGCCGCGCCAAGGATTGATCCGAGTAAGAGAATTTACAATGTGCGAAATTGAACACTTTGTGGATCCAGCCGACAAAAAGCATCCCAAATTCGGGCGAATAGCTCATCTGGAATTGACATTGTTTTCTGCTTGCGATCAGTTGGATGGCAAAGGAACGAAAAAGGTTGACAAAAGTCATATTTGAAATTTGCATTTTTTGTTATACAAAAGCAATGTTAGGTTTCGATTGGAGAAGCTGTCGCCCAGGGAATAGTGAACAATGAGACATTGGGTTATTACATGGCACGTACTCATATGTTCCTGCTTTCTGTTGGAATTGCCCCTGACAAGCTTCGATTTCGTCAACATTTGTCCAATGAAATGGCACACTACGCCCAGGTTTGTCTTATACATTTATACGTACGAATAAATGATTAAAATTATTTACTAACTAAGGATTGCTGGGATGCGGAATGTCTGACTTCCTACGGTTGGGTTGAATGTGTTGGGAATGCGGACCGGGCATGCTATGACTTGCATCAGCATTATAAAGCAACCGGGGTTAAGCTTGTTGCAGAAAAGAAACTTAACGAGCCTAAACTAGTTCGTGGTATTGAAGCTGTACCCAATAAGCAAGCTCTCGGAAAGGCGTTCAAATCAGACTCAAAACAGGTTGGCTTATGTTTATCTTTTTTTAAAAGAATTCGTTTTGTAATAAAGCAAAAAATTAACTATTAAAACAATAAAAAAAAACAATCGAAAAGCTTTATTATTGTTATAGATTCTCAATACATTGAAGGAGTTTAGTGAAGAAAAAGTTACAGAGATGGGACGGATACTTCAGGACGGGTATGCGCCATGTTTATTAATTGTTTTAATCCTTGAAATGATCGTTCTTTCAGAAAATACCCTTTAACGCTAGACGATGGCAAAACAATTGAATTGGATTCCGGGATGGTGGAGGTGAAACCCTATGAGAAAACAATGCACGTCGAAGAGATAACCCCGTCAGTGATTGAGCCATCCTTTGGAATTGGCCGAATTATGTACGCGGTGCTGGAACACGCCTTTCGGCAGAGGGAGGGCGATGAGAAGCGTTGTGTGAGTTTGGTCTATTTAAGCAGTTAAGGACTGAGCAGTATTTGATTTCAGTATCTTGAACTTCCGCCCCTGATCGCACCAGTCAAGTGCTCAATACTTCCCATCTACACAAATGAAAGATTGGACCCAATCATTGCGGCTGTCCGTGACCAATTGACTGCCCGCGAAATTAGTTCGAAAATTGTTTGTCAAATCGAAGTAGAATTAGGTATACTTTTTCGAATTTTAGGATGACAGCACAGGTTCAATCGGGCGTCGATATGCGCGCACGGACGAAATAGGCATTCCGTTCGGTATAACCGTTGACTTTGATTCTGAGACCGAACCATGGAGTGTCACCCTACGGGATGCATCTTCAATGCAACAGATACGACTGAATGTACGCTATTCAAAACATTTAGACAGAACTCTTAACAAAATGTGGGTTTTGCGGGGAATTTAGAGCTATTTTTTGGGTTCAAAAAAGACATCATTGAGTTGAATATTTTTCCAAAGATCCATTTTAATGGCTGCTGTTGATTTTAATATTTTTAGGCGAAAAATTAAAATTTTAGACTTAAAGTTTTTTTCCGAGTAAAACAATACGAATCCCACGTTTCTTTCTTAAAAACAATCAAATTTGCCAATTATAGGTGAGCGAAGTTGGTGATCTTGTCGAACGATTGGTCAAAGGTAGAATGAGTTGGGAAGAAGCACGCGAAAAATACCCAATTTTCAATGCCAAACAGGATGAATAGAGAATTTCTGGAAATTTTATGTTATTTTTTGTATAATTTGGGGGAAGGATTGTTTTGTTACATTGTTGATGTTTTTTAAATTATGCTTTTTTTAAAGTTGACACTTCAGCTATGCTTGGTTGAGGACAAAAAATAATAATAAATTTGTTTGAGTTCCAATTTATTATTCATTATATTATTATTGCATATATGGCTTCTTATTGGCCTGGTTAATATTTTATTTTTATTCAATTAATCATTCATTTATCGTAACAAAAATGTTCAGAGCTATAAACAAACAAACAATTTCATAGAGTAAAAGATGTCAAACGAATTTTATTATTCAAACAAGTACGAGGATGACGAATTCGAGTAAGTTTTGCATTGGATTTTAAAATTAATTTTATTGGCATGGAATATAAAATATAAAGGTATCGACATGTGCACGTCACTAAGGAAGTTGCCAAGCTGGTTCCGCACAATCGACTCATGTCCGAGTCCGAGTGGCGCAGTCTGGGAATTCAGCAAAGTCCAGGTTCAGATATACATATTTTGCGGGTTGGAGGCGGGATATATATGCACTGGGCTAAAATATTAATAAATGCACACAAATCGGTAATACTAGGGTTTGTATACCCCCTTTTAGAAAACCAAAAATTTCTTCGATTTGGCTGAAAATTGGCGTACGAGGGTTCCAAAGGGTGCAGAATCCGAATCTGACGTCAGATTTTGTCAAATCATTGATCTTATCTATGACTTTTTTGGTGTTTTCTAAAAGGGGTATACAAACCCTAGTATTACCCACAAACCAAATAAGTTTGGTTTGATTCCAAAACAAAAATCGGTTGCAATTCTGTCAAAAGGATTTGTTTAGGTTTAGGTCCTTAGAAGTCGGAAAAGTTATTTGTTTTTTGTTTGTTTAGCCCACCTAAAACGTATTAACATTTTAGGCTGGGTGCACTACATGATTTGGCCAGCTGAGCGCCACATTTTGCTGTTCCGTCGCAACAAGGCCAGTGTTGGACAGAATGTGGTCAAGCAGACGAACAACGCGAGCCAAGTGCGAGTTGGCTGATCAAAGGGTGCTTATGGAAGAGATGAGAAGAAGTGAAGAAGAGAATGCCTTCCAACCAATCAAACGTTCGTTCATTCATTCCATATCCGACAAATCTCTGCTTGCCTGCCCATGTGCTCTTTCGCCCTCTGCCGATGTCATACATAAATTATTTGGACTTCTCATCCGACAAAACACAAATACTTATTAACAACATGCTGAATTTGTAAAATTCAAATATATTTTTGTTGGTGACATTAAAAATGCAGTTTTTTGGACAAAAAGAGTGCAGGAATTGGAGTAGCGTTGTTCCATCGGCAATGTTTACCTTTTCAAAAATGTCCAAAAATGGTTGTTCAATATTATTTGCACCTCCATTTCGCTGAATGTGGAAAATTGAGTCATCTTCCATCCACCAAAAGAGATGTTGTTCTCTTCTTGTTTTTGGACACTTTGTCACCTCTTCAAAAACAAACTACACACATGGCATGGCCATGGGTTCTCCTGCCTACACCCCAGCTATGGAGTCACCCACCCCACAGCCACTCGGAATTGGAAAAAGAGGTGGACGCAACATATTGTTTAACAAAACGAATGTTCTTAACAACACGATTCAAGTTCATCAACACGTTGTGGTTGTTACTCAACATAAGTGTCGTTCAACAGGTCAATATATAATTCATTTTTGCACTCTTGGCGACTTCACTTTCCCCCCGACTTTCCCCTCAATTTTCCACATTGTCGGGCTTTGTCTGCTTTTTGTGCGGATTTGAGGGAGGGAAAAGAGTGGTTGTGGCGGGGCGGGGGGTGTTGGGAATGCCGTCAAAAGGCAAAAATTAATTTATGCAATTATTCCTTTGCCCGCCGCCGGAGAGAGCGAGGGATGGAATGCCGAATCTTAATTAAGCGGTGCCCGGGGGAAGCGGAAAAGTCAATAGCGGGGGGAAGGGGGGGGGGAAGAAGGGGAAGTAGAAATAGAGGGGGGGAGGGCGATAACACGTCACTTATTAGATGGGTCCAATTATTTTTTGGCACAATACCAGTACCCTGGACTCCATCGAAATGTCCAATTATTTCTTCTACCTAATAATATTATTTTTTATTTTTTGGATTTTTAATTTTTATCCAGTATGTCTTGTGCGGATCCCCCTCCTCCTCCCCTACCCAAAATGGCATTTTGCCTACTTTTTTTTTTGGTTCAAAAATGCGCCTCGTCCGCCCTGTACCCACCACCGCCCTTTCCTTTTGCAGTTTTGTTTGTTTGTTTCCTTTTCACGTGTCCAAATTATTGCATTTGACAGGAAGAGTTGGGGAGAGGCGAGCAAAGGAAGGGAAAGGAAGTAACTGGGGATGGGACAGAACATTGAGCAGTTTCTGCCCCTCCCCCCACCGCTCCTGTCCCTCGTCCCTCCCCTTTCCGCACATATTCTTGAGGGGGGGGGGGGTCATTTAATTAAAGTCACTCGAGTTCATTGTGATGAGCCTACTCCGTCCTACACCCTCTGCCACCAGTGGGGAACAGTTCACACTTTTTCAGTTTCGGTACATCTTCCGACCGACCGGACAAAGTCGGGGCACAGAGGACGACTTGGCTGGTTGGCTGTAGAGAGATGGAAAAATGTTGACCGCCGGTGGGACTCGAACCCACAACCATCCTTTCCGGGGACAGCTCTACCAT
>JAQIYK010000007.1:0-33437 GCA_034700465.1 Rotylenchus robustus
TGTAAAATTAGAAAAACACGATAAAATAATATTTATTGGATTTAAATAATATTTTTATATCAAAAGGTTTCTCAAGATAGTATACAGTAAATATTCTGAACTGATCCCTAAAATAAAAAATCAACAATAACGATCAATTGAGCTTTTGTGTTAATATTCTTTTCAATTAAAATATCCATGCATGTATGAGATAAAATAATAAAACCTTGACAAAATGCTCGAGATATTTCATTGCATTCCTCCCATAAATTCTAATCGGCAAATAAAGTTGTCAATTATTTCAACAAATTAATTAAATATTTACCGATTGGAACAGAAAAGTGTTGAAACTATTCTTAGTGAAAGGGTTATAGAAGGCACCAACGTTGTTAATGTCAAATTGGCCAGTTCCGGCGAAACTCGGATAGAAATTGTGAATTTTGGTTACATTATTCACCTCAGTGGGCAATGCCTCCACACGTTTATTCCAGAAAACTCGCAAAAAGTGCTAAAAACAAAATTAATTGAATACATAATATTTCCATAATTTATAATCATTTTTAAGAAAACCTTTTAATATTATTTGGTTTTTATAATATATCAATATAAACTATTTTTTTAATAATCTACAAAATTAAAAAAAATTTATAAAATTAAAAAATTAAATTAGGTATAACTTTTGATTTTATTTTTTCGTTTTTTATGTTCCCTACCACTTCATGTCCCGCCTCGGCAAGTGTATCCGCCACGGTGCCCATGAATTTCATGTGACTCCATCCCATCGTTGGCGAATATATCAGAATTTTCAGAGGCTTTTTGGAAGTTTTTTGATGTGTATTAATTTCATTATTTGTTGCAGAAATTAGCAGCAAGTTCAAAAATATCCATAAAGTTGATGAAATTGTTTGTGTGAGTTGACGCATTGAATGGGTAGTCTAAACAAAAAATAAAATAAACAAAATATAAATTCAATAATTTTCCAAAAAGAAAGGAAGAGAGGAAAATATTAAATAAAAACTTTAAAAAAATAAATTTTGTATATAACCTCAATTTTAGGTACTCTATTTTTATGCCTCTCAAGTAAAATAATTGAAAAATTAGGTTATATTAAGGACCTGGATTTTTACGAAAAACCGAAAAAATACTCGACATATGCTCATTTTTTCTCAAAAATACATTTTTTTCATAATAAACAATCCAAAATATGTACTTTCAAAATAGTCAAAATCACAATTTTTGTTCAAATCAAGTTTTGTCCGAAAGATTGACATCAAAAAATGTGTAAACATTAGAGGTTAACTAAATATATAAGAAGTTAAGGAGTTTTTATATTATTAGGAAATTAAAAGGCAATTAAAATTTAAGCCTCGGAGTATGTAACTTGTGCTCTGCCTGAAGTATGTTGTGCTCTTGAACAGTGTAATTGTAATCAGCGGAGAGACAGGGTACAAAGAATACAAAAACACTATTTCCTTTTATAAAGAGCTAAAATATAATCTTAAATAAGTTTTGTTTTTAACGAATTTGAGATTATATTGCCCTTCAGTTTTTACTTTTTATTATGCTTAAAATCAAAATCACAACTTATTACATTGTTCAAAAATTTTAAAAAATATGCAAATATTCATTTTTTATGTTTTTATTATGAATACAACTGCTAATTTTTTAATGCGTAGTTTTTTAACAAATTGAATATAAATACAATGAATTTACTTTAATAATTATTTGGAAGATTTATACATATTTTTGTTTTTTAAGTGAAAGTAAATGAACAAAAATTTCTTATCAGTTGATTGTCCATCACGAACCAAAATGAAATGTACATTTTATTATAATTTATCTTTTATTGTAGTTATTCTATTAACTATCAATAATATTTTAGTTATTTTATTACTAGAATTGTTCCCCTCTTGAAAAATTCCGTTTTCCAAAAAATAAAGGGGTTAGGGGACGGGGAAATTTTTTTCAATCTCTCCCCCCCCCAGGGGGGGGGTATCGGGGACCCCGGACCGTTTTTCAAGGTAAAAAAAAGCAAAAAATGGCAAAAACAAACCAAAAAATCCCCATTTTTTTCTAATAATATTTTTATGCATTTTTCTATCAATTACGCATTTTTGAGCCTTTTTAAAGATTTAAACATTTTCGAGGTCAGGGGACCTCTAGGTAGGATGGCCAAAATGTTGGTTTTTATTTTCCAACATTTTGCATTTTTGTTTCTAAAATTTTTATGAGTTATTTTAGGATTTTTCTGGTATTTTTAAGCATTATTCATAGATTAATTTATTTAAAAAACTCTAATAAATTTATTTTTTTAATGGGAAATATTATTATTATTATATTATTATTTTTTGTTTACCAATATTTTTTACAATTTATATTGAAATCTTTACAATTTACTACAAGCTATCAAAAAAAAATTGATGTAAATTTAAAAATAATAATCGAGAAATTTAGATTAGCCCGATTTTTCAAAATTTTTCCGGCGGCGCCTATCGGCATTGCCTCCGTCCATTAGGATTTTAATTTTAAACTATTTTTTAAAATCAAAATTAAACAACAATTGAAAAAAAGATAAATTTTATTAAAATTTGGAAGAAGTTCAGTGGCGCTGATATAGGCTCCACTGGTGGAAAAATTAGCAAGGGGAGGATTTTTCGCGGAACGGGCCAAAAAGGCCGGGTAGGGGTTTTTTTGGAGGGAGGACTGGGAACAACCCTAGTTACCTAAAAAAACGTGATATCCAATATCCATATCAATAATTTATTTTACTATATCAATGCAATAGATCTCAATTAGTAAATGTTAACTGTATTTTATTATTTCATCAGCAAACAATAGTAAAGTTAATTTTTCTTTATCTTTTTGCTATCTTTGGATCCATTTAAGAAACAGTTCGCCAAAAATTTGAGAAATTTATACAGTATCCAAATGGAGATTCCCAGTACAGTAAGTGTGAACAGAATGGAGTCGACGGAGTAATAGGCGAACAAGCCGAGGTCCTCCCCCCAAGGCAGGTTGAGCTCGTTCAGCTCGGGGAATTCAGCCGCAAATTCCACCCATCGCACCAATTTATCGCGTGGGGCAAAAGGCGACAGTTCCAATTTGCGCTTTATTAGTTGAGCATTGTTACGGTAATAGGGTTCATGAAGGATCTATAAAAATTTTGATGTTTGTTTGTGTAATTTCAAAAAAACCTTTTCCTACCTTATCGATAGATTTGACGAGTAGTTCTTCAGCTCCCTTACGGTTCAGTTTGCCCACCTCCAACTTTATGGCCACGCCTTTGTGCTGTGCCAGCACCACGTTGTATAATTGGTCACCGAACAGTGGAATGCCCACCATCGGTATTCCGGCTTGGACCGCCTCACTAAGACTGTTCAATCCGCAATGGGTTATAAAGGCGCGAAGTTTGGGGTGTACTTAAATTTAAAAAATAAAAAATAACTAATTTTGTTTGATCGACATATGAATAACGGATTTTATTTAAAATTTAATTTAAAACTAATATTTAATTATTTCTAGTGCTCTACTTCTAATCATGTTCAAATTAGTCAATTTAACAATACTCATTAAATATTGAGAACGGACCGATTGATTTTTCAGGGGTTTTTGAGTTTTTTATATATTTTTTAATCGGAAAAACTATCGAACATATTTAGATTTTTTAAATAAAATTTCCTTAGAAATTAGGCAAAAAATTATATTATTAAAAAAATATTCTGGAAATTGCATACACAACACGGATTTCTGGTCCATCCATTTGACGGGGTGTACATTCTTGAATTCAGCGAACAGTTTGGCGTCTTGTTTGGCCAAGTCCACCTTCCAAATGAATTCGTACTGCGGGAAGCGGGCAAAAGCGTGCAAAAAGGTCAATTTGATGTGTTTAGTCATTTTTTGGGTGTCTGCAAATGAGCCGAACGAGACGAGCACTGTGCCGGCCCGGGATTCGTCGAGAATCCCTTTAATGCCCTTAAAATAATTTATTTTATGGAAAATATCAATATTTTATCAATATTACCTTTTATTTAATATTTATTTATTTATATATTTATTTTTTACGGGTTCCAACTCCTTGGACTTCATCTCCACCAGGCCTCCAACATTGATAATCTTATTGGAGATCGGCCTCGGAAGTTCAAAGAACTAAATTGAATAACAATTTATTACTATATTAATTTCTGTTTAATTTTAATAAGTAGTTTAAAGTACTTGATTTGAATTCACAAACAACAAAGAAATATTGCGAGCAATGTGTCTTAATTGTGCATCTGAGACATCATCGTCTTTTTGTTTAGACTGTAAAAAAATATTATTTTTTCTAAATAATATTGTATTAATTACCATATGTTAATTACACAATAAATTACACAAATCGAATATTTAAAAATACCCCCATCTGCATAGAGAGTTCCGACATGTATATCCAGTCGTAGAAATCGTTGTAAAAATTTACTGTCCTTTCCCAAAAGTTCATGTTGATGCTTTGTCCGGAAGGTATAAAAATATCTGTTACAAAAAGTTTGGAAAAGCATAAAATTTTGGTAAAAATAATTTTTATTTGATGAATTTTTTAGACTTATCCCATTCGTTTTAAAAATAGTTTAAAAAAAGTTTAGTAAAATATTATTATAACGAGCATAAGGCACAAATCAATATAATTATAACCTATCCGTTAATTACCTCTCCAAATTTTCTTTATTTATTTTTTATTTTTTGGCCACACAAACTTGGCACATAGCTACTGAAGGTGGGGACCCCAAATCTTCGCGCAGCCATTTGGTAGAATGATACGGCCAGTGTGGCCACCGTTGTTTTTGCTCCAATTCGGTGAAACAAAGCGAAGGGACAAAGGTGGTAAAGTTCAGCGATGGCAACATCAAAGTGTTCAGCTTCAAGACGACGCATTAAATCCGAATCGGAGGAAATTTCTAAAAGGTTAAGTACAAAATTTTGAAATTTTAAGTACGAATTATTTTTAAAACCTTGACAAACTGTTCGCTGCATTTGGCTCACATCTTCCCAAAAATTCTAAAAAACATTTAATTTTTAATTTTTTTTCTAATTTATTAATGTATTATTGCAACAATTTTCTTACCGATTGGAACAAAAAGGTTTTAAAGCTTTTCCCACTAAATCCCTCTTGGACATGGTCAATCTCGTTGATGTCCATTTCGCCTTTTTCCACAAAACTCGGCTCGAAAGTGTGAATTTTGCTGACATTGTGCACTTCCGCTGAAAAAGTTTTGCCAAGCTTATTCATCAGCACACGAAGGAAATGCTGTAATGGGAAAAATGCTTTTTACAAATTGAATGCTTTTTACAAAACTGAAAATGCTTTTTACAAATTACTACGTTATATTTTGGTGTATTGCACTTCATCAAATTTTAGTCTTTAAAGTTAAAAATTATTTTAAAACATAAAAAATAATAAATTTTAATTTTCCATTTTCAACATTTTTATTTTAACATTTTTTAATTTATTTCAAATTATTTTTAAAATAATTTTTAATTAAATAATAAAAGCTGAACAAAAAAAGTAAACAATTAATAACAATTTTAATATTATCTTTTTGAAAACATCGTTTTTAATTAAAAAATAATATATTTAATCGTTTAATTTTGTCATATCGTGAATTTTTGATGTATTAATGATTTTGAACTTTGATTTAATTTATGAAGAGTTGGGAAATATAATGATTGAACTTTTTGTTTATTTTATAACAAACAATTTTTCTGACCACTTCAAGTACTGCCCTGGCAAGTATTTCCGCCACGGAACCCATAAATTGCATGTGGCTCCAGCCAAGGGTAGGCGAAAAAACCAAAATTTTCAAAGGCCTTTTGGGCAATTTTTTGGATTTGATTTCACCATTCAACGCCAAAATGACTAGCAAGCTCATCAATAAAATTATTTAAAAAAATGCCTTTTTGTCATTTCAATGTCTTAATAATTTATATTTTTTAATTTATAAATATGACTTTAAATGTTTAAAACTTGGGATTAAAGCAGCTAATTTAGGGTGTATTTGTTATTTGCAGAAGCAATTATATTTGCAATTTGCGAAAAATTTTAATTTATTTTTGTCTCAGTTTTATTGCCACGAAAGATCCATTATTTCAAACCATCGAATATTTTTGGCAAATCTCAAAATTGATCTGCAAATTGTTATAATTTTATATGAAATTTTTAAGTACATACCTAATTTTTGTTTGTCTAAAATCGTAATTACTTAAAAATTGCATTGATTTTTGTTCATCTTTGGAAAAAGTTAAGACGTATTTTTCGATGTGTAAATTATGGGGGTTTGAAAAGTTAAAAGAAAAATACGACATAAAAACGAAGAAAAAAGAAGAAAAAACCATTCATGAATCAATCTAAACAAAGAAAAATCAATTGAGACAGATTTTTAACATAATTTCTTAATTAAAATTTAGAGGATTTAATTTAAAATCACGATAAAATATACAAACAATTTTGCGAAAAAAAACTTTTAAGTTGTGAGATATGATTTGAATTGCAAAAAATCAAAATAGACAATTTTCAAAATAAATTTCAATTTTAATTTTTTGAAATATTTATTTATTATATTTCTTGCCCACCACTTCATGTCCGGCCTCGGCAAGTGTGTCTGCCACTGTGCCCATGAATTGCATGTGACTCCAGCCAAAAGTGGGCGAATACAACAAAATTTTCAGAGGCCTTTTAATCGATTTTTGAATTTGGTTTTTTTCGTTCTTTGCTGTTGAGCACATAATAATAATGAGGAAGTAAATGATTAAACGGACAATACTCGACAATTGTATTTTTGACATTTTGCCACTTTTTGATAAATGTTAAATTCTAAACATGATAATTAGTATATACAAACGTATTAATAAATAAAATAAAATAAATAAATAAATATCTAAACGATATATGTTATGAAATGAAAATGTTAATAAGAAAGGTTTATTATACATAGAATCATATTCAGATAAATACAATTTCTTGTGTAATTCAAACGCATTAATGTTGCAAAAATGTTTAGCAAAAAAGGCTGTAATATAATAAAATCTGGTAAGATATGAATTATATTCTGTGGTCTGTGAAAACACATTGATATTGTGGTTTTCTCATTATTTGATGTCTTGCTCTTTTCGAATTCGTATTTTGAAGCGAATAGAAGAAAATAAAAAAAGGAAAGAGCAAGAAAAAAAATTCCTTTCGCGTCTGCTTACCTATTCTCTTTTTTACATATTCTTTCTTTTGTTTCGATAGACGAAAGAATCGGCAAATAAATCCTGCTCCGAGAAAAAGGCTATAATAATAAACATAAATTATTATGTATCAATTAAATATTTATCCTTTTTTATTCTTTTGTGATAAATTCGTTATTTTTGAATTAATCGCAAAAATCTTCGCGTAAATTTCGAATTTTTTCCACAAAAATATGAATTTATTCGTATTTTTAAAATTTACAGAATTTGTTTAAAATAATACTTAAAAATAAATTATGCGGAGAAGATAATCCTCAATTATATTGAAGTTTTTCAATGGTTATGAAAACAACTGCTAAACTGGGTGGTGTTATTGATTATTTCAACTCTTTTTATAAAAATAACTATTTTACAAAAAGGATATGTATGAATGAATGCTGTTGCTTGGATACCAATACAAATTTTTAAACAAATATAATGTCAATAATTTATTATTAAAACCCTTTTAAAGGCAAATAAATACAAATTGTTTACCATTAAATAATTGGATGGGATGGCCATAATAAAGGTGAGAAATATTATTAAATGAACAGAAAGAAGTGATTATTATCTGATTGATTAGCAATCACAATGAAAAGTGCATAGATAAAAAATAATACACCATAAGAAGAGAAACAAATAGTTTAAAATTTATGACCAGGCAATAACTAAATTCGAATTTTTTGTAAATTATTTACGAAAAGTCCAAAATATATGGCTAATATTGATAAAAAGTCCAAAATATTAACAAATTTTGGACTTTTCCGCATATTGCAGAGTGCAGACCTTGTCGAAATTTTGGTGTCCGGACAATTCGACAGTAAATTTTAATTAAAAAATTGAATACTATGGTGAAAAAATAAAAAATGAGCGTAGTAGTACCTCAAAAATTGAACTATTTTAATAATTAGTTTTTAAATTAATTACCAACCTACGAAATTATATGCAAAATAAATAAAATGAAAAGTTTAAATTATATTTTTTAAATCTTTCCTTTTTATATAGCAAATAATAATTTTTCTATCAAACATTTTTTGATTTCAAATGAAGGATAATAAGGGTAATAAGCCGAAAGGACTTTGCCAATAGATTTTTGAACCTTATTTTTTTAACACTTTTTAAAAAAATTGGAAAAATTCTATGCAAAATTTCACCAGGCCATCCCAAACAATGTCGAAAATTATTCGGACTTTAAAAATCGGGCCGTGTCGCGGATGAATCAGGCGGTCAGGCGGCAATTTTTCTTTTTCTTCTCTTTTACATGCCATTTTAATTCCTGCCAAATTCGAACCCATCCCAGAAATTCCCTTCCCGTACCGTAACATACCGTACTATCAGTTATTTACATTCATTCCAACATACCACACAAAAAAGGGGTTAGGTATTTTATGTTCTTATCCCTTTCACATAAGTAGTTTATCCTTTTATTTGACGTCATTGTTCTCCCTCCCCTGCAATTATTTGTCTTTTTGCAATGCCTTGTTCCTATATTTTTGGGTCAAGCCGACCAGACCAAAAATTCATATTCCACACCACCCAGTGCCGTACTCAACGAACGAAATACGGGCTTTTGAGAATAAATTGTGAAGGAAAACATTTTGGAAAGAGTCGACCAATTTGGGTTTTGGGCGTCCCGGACTTGCCACCCCATTTTGGCCATCGTCTTCAATCTCTTCTTAGATCCTCGGCCATCCCCAAATCTCCATTTCTCCCCCGATGAACACCGTCCGTCCATCCTCCCACACCGAAAAAATCGAACCGGGCCAGGCCAACCGCGAATCGGCCCAGGCCGGGCCTAGAAAAATCGGCCCGATCTCAGCCCTGAATCAAACATCGGCGGAGTAGGGTTGTCGGCGGTGGGACGTTTCCGGGACGGGGGAATCTTCCAAAAGTGTCAAAAAATTAAATATATTTTTATGCTTAATAATCGAAGAATAAAGCAATTATTTACACTTTTTATTCTTTGCTACTTTTCTTTCTATTGGCCGATGATCATTTTGCAATTATAATTTGGGAACAATGGGCTGAACAAACCTTGACAGTGCAAAGAAATGAATGTATCAAACGAGCAATAAACCAATTCGACATATTCACACAATTCATTACAATTCGATGAAAAGTGCGCGAAAATTGCGTTGTGTACGAATAAAGTGGTATTGAAGTACAAATAATTGTATGCTAAATATTATAAAAATCGTAAATTTTGAAAATTCTTTAAAAAATACTTTTCTAAAAAACCTTTATTTTTGAATAAAAAACTAGACAAAAAAATAAACTAGAAAAATGTGTAGAAACACTTTTTCGCAAAATTATTGTAAAAAATACAACGTATAAAAAATAATTTTATCGCCCCAGCTCCATTCTGAGGGCTGAGGTAGTTGAACATTGAACTTGATGAATTTTATGTTGACAAAAAATAATAGCTAAAAAGGTTCTTTTTATTATTCAAACATCTTTTTATTCTTCTTTTTATTATTATTCAAGCAATCTCCGTCATTATTTTGCGACATAATTGAATTATTAAACGGATTTTCACAAAAAGCCATATGGGTATCGGATATCATCTATCCATTATATATCTATCTGTTTGTTGTGTTCATATTATTTTTCGGAAATGAAATGAATGGCCATTCGCGTAACAATTCTTCAAATTTTATTGTTCAAAAAGATAAAATGCAAATATCTAATTATAAATATCATGTAAGAATAAATATCATGTAAGAATAATTATAAATATCATGTAGAATTATAAATATCATGTAAACATGGTAATTCATATCATATAAAAATAGCAATTTGTTATTAAAACAAAAATGTACTGGTAAATTTACTAATGTCTACTTTTTAAACAGATATTCAACAAAATAACAGTTTATATTTCGCTTTTTATACGGAAATTATTTTGAATTTTGCAACATTTTTTCATTTTTTAAAATTTTTTCTATATTGTCCAAAAATGTGCGAATATTTACACCAAAAAATCACACCCATGTCTATGTGCCGACAAATCGGATTATTTTATTTATTATTTGTTGTTATTCCGCGATATCGCCACATTTTCGCTGATCCGCCAATATTATTATTATTTTCCTTTTGTTCGCATTAACTTTTTCGACGTTTTTTAACAAATCTTTTTCCCCATTTCCCCACTCTCTCTCTTTCTCTCTCTCTACTCTTTCTCTCTCGCTCTCTCATTTTCTCTCTCTTCTCCCTATCTTTTTTCTCTTCTCTCACGCTCTCACCCTCTCACTAACCTTTCTCTTTTTTGCAACCCTTCGAATAATCCGAAATCAGATAATTCTTTTTTTTCATCCATTTTCATTTTTTCCGACTAAAGTCTTTTCCATCATTTCGGCACTCAATCATCATTATCCATCTGTCCCATCTTCTATCCAGTCGTCCTTCTACAATTCACTTTGTTTTTCTCTGATCTCCTCTTTTCCAACACTATTTCTCTATGTTTTCTCTGTTCTCCTCCTTTCCAACACTATTTCTCTATGTTTTCTCTGTTCTCCTCCTTTCCAACACTATTTCTCTATGTTTTCTGTTCTCCTCCTTTCCTACACTATTTCTCTAAATATCTTCTTTTCTCCCACACTATTTCTTTTTCGTATGTTCTTCCGCCCCAAAAAATCCTCGAGAACCAATCCGCCGATGCACAATTGTTAGATTAAAAGAGAGATGGGATGGGAATGATGAAAAGTGAAGAAATAATAAATTCGTCGCCATTTTGGCGCTGCGCGAAAAAAGAAAGAAAAGTATTATTGCTCGAATGACTCAGTTGTTGACGATTATTTTACGAGTCCTTTTAAAAAACATCATCAATTGTAATTTTATTTTTGTTTTTAAAATGCTTTTTAAATTTTTTCATAAAATGAAAATTGGGATACATCGAATTCAAATTATAGCGTGCTATTGCTATTGTTCCAACATCAAAAACATGGTATTACATCATCATATGATATATTATACATCTACATTCTATAAAATGCTAAAAATGCTAAATGCTTTTAATATTTTCATTTTTCTATGATACATGTTTTAACTACCGTAGGTGTTTCCTCCAATTGTCAGCGGAGTAATTTTTAACCTATTTCGTTGGAGTAAAATTAAAGGGAATACTGTTTTGGTGTCATTTTTAGCTTATAAAGCAATTAATTAAAAATTCATATTCTTCAAAAGCTTCATCAATCCGAAAATATTTTTGTGTATTTTTCAAATATTCGTTAAAGCGGATATGGTCATATAATGGGCATATAATATGGTGAGGGCAATAAAAAGGGGTTCGATGTGTTGCTTCTCCTCCTCCACTACAAATGCTTCTCCTTTTCTCTTTTTTCAAAATCGGACTAACTTCATTTATCCGATGGACTCCATCCCTTCCACGCAGCTGTTCCTTTCCTTTCCCTTTCCCAATTTTCGCCGCCTATTTTTTGTTCCATTTATTATTATTTTTAAAAAGTCTTCCAAATCATAGATCCTTCCTTCTTCCTTCTTCCTTCTCACTTCTCAGCTTTCTTTCCAATTGGTATTATATTTGACGGGGTGCACTTTACTATTATTACACAATGAGTGCAGTGAAATGTGATCGCTTTTCCCACGGAAAAAGGGTTTTTTGATCTGCCAAAAAACTACTCCCCTCCCCAGGCACATCTAAAATCGAAAAGTAGAAAACACTTTGTAAGTTTGTGCAAAAATTTCAGGTAGCGCATAATTTTGTTTTAGAAAAAAACTAATTTTTGAGGGTTTAAAAATATCTTTGATATATATTTTTAAAGTTTTTGAACCTCTTTTTGGAGTTTTGAATTAGCATTTGTTTAAAATTAGCTTTTACCTGTTAAATTTATTTTTATTTATGTTTTTTTAACATTTTGGCACTTTAATGAATATTTACCAATTTTTATTTTTTAAATTTTGGTTGGATTCAATTCGCATACAATTTTCTGTCGCTATAAAAAGAACAGTGACCAAAAGCGGAGCTAATCCGCGCGACCAAAAGGAGCAATGGAGGAGATGGGATGGGGTGGTTGGTTAGCAGCAGAAGATGGTTAGCAGGTGGGGTTTACCAAAAAAATCGAAAAGTACGCTGCAAAGAGTGGAGAACCGACTTCTTCTCCCCCTTCGCGTTCGCCGAATTTTTTCGAAGCGATTTGTCGGGTGGCGAAAGATAAATTAAAGCGAGGCAATTAGCGAGAGATCGGCGGGGATCGTAGGAGGAAAGAGCAGTTGGAAAAGAAAAACAACGAATTGTTTTGTTCACCCCCCCCCCCCCTTAACTCCACCTCCTCCTCCCCAACCTTCCCCACCTCCCTCCCCTTCTAAACACTTTTTTGTCCGATTTTCAGCTGTTCTTGCCTCCATTTTATCCATCCATTTCTTTGCTCAATTACAATCATTTTGTGTGATTTTTTTGGTTCCTTTGTTCCAAAATGATCAGATGGATGGGTTAACCTATTTATCCGACGAATTCAACCACATTTGTCTTTTTCATCCATTTTTATCCATTTCTTAACACTCTTTCCTTTTTCGTTTTCCATTTTGATTTTGTTTAATGCGCGAAATTTATTTTTATTTTTTATGATTACCTATTTTATCGTATATTTTTATTATTTCTTTTATCTCATCATTTTATATTTTTTATTTCATCTCCAATAAACTCAATAAATTATATTAATTAATGTTCTCATCTGCGCGTCTGCTGGTGTTTTTGTCCTCTGTCTCCAACTTCTTGTTGGTGCTTTAGGTTTAAACTTAAGTTTAGTTGGCTTAGGATTATTCAGCTAGGGTTGGGTTAACCTAACTTTTTCCCCTTTATTTTTCAATACCTAGACATTTAGCGACTTGTAATTTTGTGCAGTACCCCGGGTTAGACCTGCATTGATTTTTCTTCTATTTATTGATTTTTGACAGAAATATCCAATTTTTAATTTCCTGTTTGTTTTAACATAGTCTAACTTTAAAAAAGCAACATTTGAATTTTTGGACAAATATTCAAAATTCAAACATTTATCAAATTCCAAAACCCATTTTTTATGCAAAAGTAAAACAAAATAGAAGCAAGAAGCAGTATAATTGGGTCAACATTTTAAATTTTTCACTGCATTTCATCAATTTTAATTTTAATTTTAATTGGATTTGATTTTCCGCATTGCCTACTTCCCTTTCTTTTGGCTTTTGATCGATTCATTTTGCACATTTTTCCGGCGAAGTGCACTGCCCTCCCCATCCCCACTCATTCACTTCTCCCCCAATGAAATAAAAATAGTCGCGCATAATCACTTTCATTTCAAAATTGAAGGTCATTTGTGGCGTCGGCGGATTAATTCATTTTAGGGACCGAATTTGGGGAAATAATAAAACTTGCATAGTTACCCAAAAAGTTACAAAAATATTCTTTTTTTATTTTTGCACAATATGCCGCTCGCAAATTGTATAACAATTACTATTATCTTTATCTTTCCGATAAAAAGCTGCAATAAAACTGTTTGCTGCTTATCATAAATTAATTGTTGTGTTGCTGCGCAACTAAAAGAGCACTTTCTTGTTTATTCTTTCTATTAATATAATTTTTGATCATTTTTAAGACTATTTTTTGCATCATCCTAACAAGAACAAATTAGTAGCTTGCAAGGGATAATATTATCATCCATCATCAATTCATTTGCTTTGTTTTCACAATTTTGTCAACTTTTATAATATATCTAATAAATCATGTTTAAAAAATTCAACAAAAAATAAACAAAAAATTCATAAGAGATCCAAACTCGCCCCATCCAAACTCGTTAGCGGCGATCCGTAGTTCCGTTCTCGCCCATTTTTAGCTCATTTCTATCATATTCCTCCCGGGTTGGTGTGCATCCAACCCAACCCAACCTAATATGATATGTCTTTCACCCCTCCCGTCAGCTTCTTCTTCCAAACTCATTTGTACCCCCAATTCCAAGCAAAAAACGATGAAGGCAATGATGGCAACCATCTCCTCTTCCATCCCGCCGGGCGTTGGTCGCGCTAAAGGGGATTATTCGCGGCGACACGACAAAATAAATCTCTGATGAGCTCCGCTCCGTCTGTTGCTGGTGGTAAAGCCCGTTTTGCCGGGAGGAGCTGCTTTATGCTGTGCTACTCTTCCCGCCCGATCCCGAACTCTCGACCGGAGCAGGAGACCCTCTTATCTCGAGAGAGTCGGGATCGGGATTGGATTGGAGGAGGAGAATAAGACGAAGATGATGGTGGTGGTGGAGGGGAGCACAAATCAAAAATTGGGTTAATCAATTCTCGTCAACCAAAAGCATTGTGCTTCTTGAGAGTGTTTGTTCTAAGCAGCCATTTTTCCAATCACATCAATTCCTTATGTTCTCTGACAAATTAGATCTTAAAACCCTTTTTGTTGGAAATTTATTTCTGAATCTTTTGATTCAAATTTTGTTTCAATCATTTTTTGCACTTTTTTTTGAAATTCTAGTCCATAAAATTTTTTCAAATTTTTGGAAAAATCATCAATTTTTTGCATGTTTTTCATGCCTATCGGGCAAGTAGCCAAGCAACACGTTGCAATTATTAGCTATTAATAATGGAACGAGTCCTAATGATCATCACCGTACATACCTTGCACCATACCTTCCACCTCCTTATTTGCCTGGAGGGCACGAACCAATGATAATAATAATAATAATAATAATTCCACCAATTAATACCAATAACAATAATATTCATCAAAATACTACTAATGACAACAACTTTATTAGGTGCAAACTCCATCATCCCCGTCCCCACCACCACTCTTCGATGAGTTTTTAATGGGGCGCACTGATTTAGTTATGGTTGCTGTAGTTGGTGGTGTTGTGTTGCCGAGTGGTGTTGAGAAGTTGCTCCTTTCTGTCTCTCTCTCTGCCTTCTTTCGCTCCCTCTCTGCCTCTTTTTCTCTCCCTTTTTCTCACTCTTTTCCTTATCTCTTTCACTCTCTCCCTCTTCTCCTTTTTCTTGGTCACACCCCGACGACCGTTTAATGAATGAATGAATGGGTCCAAAACCCCAAGTGCCCCTAGCAAAGGCCTCTGGGCCCCACAGAAGAAAAAAAAAGGACAAAAATTCTTACGACAAACTGTCAAACAATGACTTACAATTTGTAAGCACAGAAAACAGTCGAAATACGTAACACAACCCCCTCTCCGGCAAAATATTAAAACCTCCCTCCCCCTCGCGCTTTGATTTTAATTTTTGCGGAATTTTTGAAATTGTTAGAATTGATTAAAATCGATGAATTAAGTAATGCACATTTATAGCATTT
This sequence comes from Rotylenchus robustus, assembly GCA_034700465.1. Classification (NCBI taxonomy): domain Eukaryota; kingdom Metazoa; phylum Nematoda; class Chromadorea; order Rhabditida; family Hoplolaimidae; genus Rotylenchus; species Rotylenchus robustus. The sequence continues at coordinate 15,506 of JAQIYK010000007.1, forward strand.
ATAGCATTCATAATTGTCTATCTTCATTTCACATAAAAGCCAAAGATTAATTAATTTATTATTAATATAACATATCAATTCTATTCATTATATTCGTAACATATTATCGTTACTCTTAATATGTCGGCCTAACAAATATGTTAATTTCTAATTTACTAATTATCAGATTAAACGTTGTCATTATTTTTAACCTCCGGCAAAAAATTAAATTATATCATAATATGATAATTCGACATTTTCAATCAAAATAGGTAGTTGATTAAGTTGACTTTTCCTTTATTCACTAAAAAGTTTAATAATATTTTGTTCTTATTGCTTTTTGGAAAAATCTGATTTTTTTCTTTTTTGTTTTGTATTTTTTGGGCCCTGCAATTGCTCTTCCGATTGTGTGGGGACTCAGCAGATTTTGTGTGTTGAATGGTTGCGAAGGTGGTGTGTGGTGGTGCAGGTAATAAGTGGATTTCTGCGGCGGCATTATCTACCGCTGCCTTTTTCCCATAGGGTCCACACAAAATGTTGTCGGGTTTTCTGTGATAATAGTGAAAAAGCATGGGTTCTATTCTATTCCTCCCTTTTTCTGCAATCTCTGCTTTTTCTCTGCACATCTTTCCAGTTTGCTTCGTCTCTCTCTTCTCTCTCTCTCTCTTTTGCTTCTGATTGCGATGATCTGCAGTTTTTGTTGCTGATCATCGCAAACGACGATTGACTTCGCTGCTGACAGCCGGCGGGTTGGTTAGTTGTGTTGCTCGGCTGGTTGGTTGTTGGTTGGGCCAGTTTGTTTGCAACCCATGGAAAAAGTTCGATTGGAGTAAAAATGACGCCAGCGGCGGGGGAAGAGCAGAGCGAGCGATTGGCTGTGCGGAATTGCTTCATCTCAACGCAAAATTCCTCACTTTCTGTTGCCTTTTGTCCAAAAAAAAACACAAAAAGTTAAAATTTGCTCTTTTCTATTCTCCGCAAACTGTTTGGGGCACAAATCAGTGATCATTTTGCAAATTTGCAATCACCCGCAATTGTTTTGTTTAAACCAATATACCGCCAATAACATTCACTTTCAATTATGTCAAGTTCTATGGTTATTTTATGATTTAATCTCTGCTTTAAGGTCTAAACTATAGCTTATTTATGTAATAATCTTAATTTTTAAATATTCATTATTTTATTTATTATTCTATTTTTAGTTATTTTCCACACGACTTTGACTTTTGAACTATTTCCCTCTTTTCATATCTAAAAATCTTTTAAAGCCCAAAATATCCATCATATTTTTAATTAATTTATATATATTTTTAAATAAAAATTGTGATTATTTTTAGATAATTAAAAGTCCAATTGGCCGTTACAAATGTGTTAATAAGGCCAAACATTTAGTCCATTCGAAAATGGCTTAGGCCTAATTTGTAACAATTGTCACTACGCAAACCACTGATCATTTGGCAAAATGTCAACAGCAAACACAAACAACCATCGAATGGCGAAGTCAAACAATAAAACATTTGTTTGGGTGTTTTTGGTGTTTTTGCTGAACAATGTTTGTGCCGTTGTCCAAAATGAAAGGGACAGCGAAAGTGCGGAAGAGAGTGTGGAGAAGGTGCCGAGCAATTCAAACCAAAATAAGGCGAGAAAATAAATAAATATTAACAAATAATTCAAATATTTTTATTGTAATCATTTTTATTAAAAATTATTAGGAAATATTTTGAAACAAATATAATTGTTGTGTTATTTAATATTATAATATACCATGAATTAATTGCTAATAAAAATCAAAATTAATCAAAAATTCAATTTTATTATTTATAATTATTATTTGCAAAAAACATTTTATGGTTTTATCGGATTTAATAAATTTACTTAAGTGAGTAATATACTTTTACTTAATATTTATTTTAAATATTTATTTAAAAATTCAATAAAATTTAACAATTAAAAATAAATGTATGATAATTAATTTTAGTTGGCAAATTGCGACGTGTTCGACCCGTTCAAAGTTCTTCCCGCTGAAAATGGCCATTTTCAAATTGGAGGTGCTTTCCCGCTGCATGGCCATGACTGCATCAATTTGGTTCCTTCTTCAGTACAAGATGTCGTAGCAGTTCAATGGGCTTTGGGTACCAAATTTTTAAAATTTAAAAGATTAAAAATTCGAAAACCAATTTCTAAAAATTTATTAAAAACTAAGCTCATTGGAACGAACAGTCACAACGGATTGGAAGAACTGCTGAAACCAATAATAGAAAAATCGCTGTTAAAAGACCAAAATTGGGCCTATTTGCCGGAGACAGCTGTTCAAGACCAAAAGAAGTCCAAATTTGCATAAAAATTATTCTTACATAAAATCCCATTTATAGGCCATTTCTCAAACACTTCGATTTGTGGACAGTGTTGGCTACCATGAGCCCACAGAGTGCGTTCCGAACAAAGCAAATGCCAAAACAAATTCAGAACTTCCAAAATTAGTTGGTAAGCGAATGATTATGACTGTATAAAAACTAGTGTGCCTGTCGGGGGGAGGGGGGTATCCCCCCCCGAATCCGGGGATCCCCGACTTTTTGGTCATCCCCGTCCCCGGAAATCCCCGACAAGCCCATCCCCGCCCATCCCCGCCCATCCCCGTCCCCGAAATTTCTGAAATCCCCCCCGCCAAGGCACACTAATAAAAACAATCGTTTTAAAATGTAGACAATATAACTAAAAATGAATTAGGTATAATAACGCAATGTTTGTTTTTATATTTTTTATGAGAATACATTGGTATAGAGTAAATAAATATTCGTACCTATATTCATTAAAGAATAATTGCTTGTTTTGAATTATTATTGTTTTATTTATTTTTTCCTACCTAATCCACCGTACCTCCAATCTTTCTTTGTTCATCAGCTGTGTTGGTGCCGAAGGACCGCGACTCGGCCGAATCGGTTGCCCAGGTGCTTCGTCCCAGCACATTGCCAATTGGTGCGTTCAGTTCCGCCGCGGCGCAAGCACTTGCCGATGCAAATGTTCGCAGGTTTATCACTACCGCACCGATGTTCGGAGACTACGCACGCACACTGATCGAACTGGTCAAAGTGCTCGGATCCGATTTGGTTGGCAAAAATAATGAAAATATAATTTACTTTAAAACTTAATCAAACAAAAGAAAATAAATAACAACAAAAATTAGAATACGAAATTAACTAAATCACAAATATAATTTAATACAAAAATATATATTATAATAATAAAATAATATAATAATAATTTAATGGGACAATAATATGTCTTAAATTAAATAATGCAACAGTATTAAATGCCAAAACTTGATAAAAAAAAATTAGAAAAGTATATGCAAATCGTGGAATTTATTTAACACATTTATGCAATTAATTTAAATAAAATTTTCAAAATTAATTAAATTTCACAGTTTCTCCTTTTCAGATTTCCATAGTGGATTATGGTGAAGATTATGCATATACGCCATTGTTGCAAGAACAGCTTCGTGTTGCGGGCATTTCAGTGGCGGAAGTACTAATTTTAATTATTTTATTTTCAGTTAATTTTGTTTCAAAATATATTTTTAAAATTTAAAGTAATTATTTTATTATTTTTTAATTTCCTCAAACAGATTGTCGCCTTCAACCACCCAATGTTACCGGCCATTTTGGCGTCAAGTGACTCTAAACTGATTGTTTCCCTCGTGCCCTATCGAATTTTACTCGAAAGTCGTCTTGGAGAATTGGGTGCTCTTAAGCAGATGCAAAAAGTGTGGGTCGGGATGGAGTTGGAGATGGACGGGGATGAAGCACAGATCGGCGAAGATGGAGCCGAACTGACAGACTTCTTGCCAACAGACAAAGAATCCCAACAGGGCGTCAATTTGCAGGTAAATTTATTTGGAAAATTGTTATTATTAATTTCGTATAAATTATATCTACATTTATAAAGTTTTTAAACTTAAATATTAATAAAAATATTTTTTATATATTGAAAAGCAACTTAATGTATTTACCATTTTTGTCTGTTTTAAAGTTTTTATTATATTATTTTTACTTCTTACCTCCTTGTAAAGATTTTTTAAAATAATTTTTAAATAATAAATTATTAATAAACAATTCATCTTAATTATATTCTTCAAGTTTGTAACAATCCGTCGCCGTCGTCGTCTGCTGACCGAGTTCAGCACCTACTTCCTGCGCATTCTGTCCTCCAACCATGCCCACTACACCCTGCTCAGGGCGTACGTTCGGCAAGTGTACGGTTGTGAGCATGTCAGCAAACACAACAATTGCTCAAGTGAACTACTTTCGCCAGAACGGCTTGCAAAATTGCATAGGTTACAAAAAAATTAATTAAAAAATTATTTGTTTTTATCAGACCTTCGCAAACAGCCGAGGCAGCCGTACTTTTGACGTACGCATTGGCCAGAGCGGCAGAGAAAGTCCAGGCTAACCGAGGACAGGCCGAAAAATGGTGAATACTTATCATTTTCCTATTTAATTTTTTTAAATTTACAAAAATAGCAACAATTTATAGATATTTTAAAGCCTAAAGTACTTTATGCCATCATTCAGCTCTCATCTGATGTACTCTTCTGAATGCTTTGATTTCATCCGTTCCGCAGTGTTGGACATCTCTCCCACTGATCGGGTGTTGAGTGGCGGTGGTGCTCGTCTGCCCCCGGGATTTGCCCAAAGATTGGCTGAAATGCGATTTTTTGCGACATCGGAGGATGTGATCCAAATGGTCGGCATTGGCATTGAAGTTGTGCTGGCGGAGAAGGAGGGGCGCGATGGCGGAACTTTGTACAGGTAAAATTATTGTTTAAATTTTGTTCAAAAAAGATATTAAAAATTGAAATCTGGAATACTGTATTTTTTATTTATGTAACGATTGGACCCTTCCCCTTCCTTCCCCAGTCCAATCGTTTGCTGAGAGATTGCGGAGATTTATCCAAGTTTTCCCGGGAGGCGGCGTAGCTCAGTGGTAGAGCATCCGAGAAGACCGCGGCTCGTTTCCGGGCGCCTCCAATCTTTTTCCATGGGAAAGAGGTGCTTTCCGGTGGGAACGAGGAGAAGATCAATGCAATCTCTTGGCTTGGGGCCAACCGCTTATTTTTACTTTATTTTTAAAATTTAAATATTATATCTTTGAACATTGAACGAGTTAAACCAAATGCCGATTTAGATTGTTGGAGTATCGAACTGGTCCAGCGGAGCAGCGACAAAACATTGAAAAATTTGCATTGCCACAAAAATTGCACCAAATCCGGTCAAAATGTCGTCCATTTAGGTAAAAATTAAGTTATGATAAAATTGCAAACAAAAACATGATTAGGAAAAGAGTTCCTAAAATTTCAAAAAAGTCTGCTAATGGCATTTCGTTCAATTTTTATACTCGTTTATCTAAAATAATGTTAAATAGTCTAGAGCGAAAAAATATAATAAAAATGGCTGATTAAATCAGATTAAAATCTTATTTAGACCATTCTGTGGGGACCGTTGCGAGTTGGCCACCCGTCGGCCCAATGAACAGACCTTCCTCAGTGTTCCCCAACAATATTCGTTGTTCATCGCGGCAATGTTTAATCTGCGCGGTCCAAGTTGCGCACAACAAGTTGCCTCATCTAGCAGAGAAGCAATTGCCTTGCCACTTTCATTTGTGCATGCGGTATTAAATATATTTAAACAAAACAAAAATATATTTTGTATAAAATTGTTAAAAATATTTAAGCTGAATTTTATTTAGCTCTTTAACAAAAAAAGGTTTTTAAATGGAAAAATAAGCTAGGAAGTTTTAAAGGTTTTTCGGGTTTTTATTTAAAGAAATATAAATATAAATTTTCAAAAAATTGATTATTAAATACCATTAAAATGGTCCAATTTTGGAATCTTTATGAATTTACCTATTCCATATATTTTAACAAACAAAATAATTTTTGACATTTTTTAATCTTTTTTTTAAATTTTTGGAATATATTATGCCTATTATTCAACATTTGCACAGGTGTCTTCCTTTCGACGTCGGCACACGGCTCAATCGAGTCTGTTCAACAGTGGGGGCGCAATGGACATCGGTGCTCTGTTGGTGGATACGTGTTCCAACGGGCGTGATCTGCTCGAATTTCTAGTCGATTCCGAACGCAACTGTTACAAGTTTTCACAAGCCGAGCGCAATTGGACCATTGCCGCTGGTGCTACAATTGGTAAAAATAATAATAATAAATTTATATTACAGGAAATTAATAATAAACATTTAAAATGTTGCCAAAAAGCACTTTTTTGTCTTTAGGCTATGTATTTGGTGATGTTGATCAGCCAGCAAAAGATGGCATTCTGCAAGCAATGTTCGGACATACCCCCGACTCAACTCCACTCATTGGAATTGGTGGTGAACAACAACAGCAACAAACTGGCCAAGACAACAGAAGTCCAATGGTCGCGGAAGGACCGACTCATCGCTCAACCGCAATGGCACTGGCGCAATTCTTGCGCCGAATGCATTGGCAATATGTGAACGTAGTGCTGGACAAAAGCGCAAGTTTTTTGCGAATTTCGTGAAGCAAAAATTAAAAAAGCAAATAAAAAAATAACAAATTATTATCCTTGTAACCACTTTGTTTGCATACCGTATGTCCTTCAATTCCTCTCTCGGAGATGTGGGATGAGAAAAGAATATAAAGAGGAGATACCATGAAATTAGATGGGGGTTTAATTTTTCAACCCCACATTAATAAAAAAAAAACTCAAAAGGAAGAAAATTTGTAAATCACGATGGAACAATCGACAAGAGAAGGAAATATAATCTATTTAACTTTCCAATTAAAATTTATGGAATGTTGGTATGTTTTCTGGGGAGAAGAAATTAGAGCAGTGGTTAGAGTAAAAATAGAGTTTTTAAAATTATATTCTATTTCTTACAATTTTTGCAGAACCCCAACTCCGTGTCGTTGTTCAAGCAATTTGAACGCGTCGCTGCCCGCTTTGGCATTTGCTCTGCCGACTTGGCGATTGTTGGACATGAAAATGGGGAAAATGATGGAGGCCATAGTATGGATGATGATGAACATATTCTGGCGGAAGACAAGCGAAAAATGGCGGAACGGAGATCATCGTCAGCCGGACAAACAGCATCGTCGCCAGGGGAGGAAGAACAACGTCGGCGTTTCACCGGCGTAGGCCCACCGAGTGCCAATGTCACGTTGGTGTTCGCATCCGCAAAAAAGGTCGCAAAATTTAGAGAAAATTATCAAAATAATTTTAAATCTTTGGACCAATTTTTATTAAAACCAATTTATCTTTGCAAATATTATTTTGCAAATATTTACATTTGCAAATATTACTACTGAGATTACAAAATACCACATGCAATTAAAAAATAATAATCGAAAAGAATGAAAGGAAATTCATAAAAAAATCATCTCTTATAAAAATAAATAAGAAAAAAGTTAACCTTTTTTTAATTTGCAAATTTAAGGCGGCAGAATATATGAGTGCGCGACTTCGGGACGAACTGATGGGTGTGTCGCCGGGCATCCCGACAGTGCATCTGATGCTGGACGATGCGCACAATTTCCATCTGCACGACCCTACCAATTTGGCACAGTATGCCGGCACTCTGTCATTCCAGGCAAAAGTAAGCAGCGCAACATTAAACAACAAAAAATGAATTATTAAATACTCTATTTTATAATTTTATGATAGTCCACATTTTTCAACACATACATCGTTAGCAAAATTAGAGGGACCGTATAAGTTAAAATTCAACTCTAATATAAAATGGAGGCTGGATATTAAATTAAGGAATAAGTATACTTATACATATACTATATACGGTATACAGTAACTATAAACAATATTTTGTAAGGATATCACTTCGCCGGAATTTCGCGATTGGCTGCAGACGGTCACACCGCTATCACTTCCTGAAGCTTGGTTTTGGCGTCATGTGGAGGACAATTGGCATTGCTCGCTGTAAAATATTTATAAAAATAAATTCTAATTTTTGGCTTACAACCAAAATGTCATATTCTTTACACGTATAAATATTATTTGTAAAAAATTTAAAACTTTTAAAAATACAATTAAAAAGAAAACATTTTCAGTTTCCGAAGCAGTTTCGCCCGTTTCAACGGGAGAATGTGCACAGGCGAAGAAAGACTGGATGTGAAGGGAATGGGACGGCTGACCAAAGCGGGATATTTGGCGAAGAGTGTGGACGAACTGCTCATTGCCATTGACAAAGCGCACAAAAAGTATTTAATTTAAAGTTAAAAATAATAATTAAAAAATAAAAAATAAATATTTTTTAGGCTTTGCCCTAACGAAAAGTTATGCGACGAGTTCATTGAAAACGGGCGGAAAATGATTCGCGAATTTTTGAATAAACGTTCCAAGGAGGAGAACATGAACGAAGTGTTCGAAATCTACGAGTTGGTACCGACGGACCATCAAGGTAAAGCAATTTAATCATATTGGGTCCGGAACGAACAAATTAATAATAAAAAGCGTAGTTATGGCCAAACAGACGAATAATTTAATAAATAACTATTAATACAATAATTCCAGGCAATTTTGACTATTCTCTGATGGCAAACATGACTCTTTCCCGCACTCCTCCAAAATCATCTGCTGATTCAACAAATAAACCCAGTCCATCTTCTTCCCCCAATCCCATCCATTTTCTGGCCGATTATCGACCATTTGCCTACGGTGTTCCAGTTCCATCTGCAACTGTAGTATCCCGTTGCAAGACCCCCTTCTGTTCGTGTCCAATGGCGGGAAGGTAAAATAACAATTTTTAAAATATAATTATTTTTAAATTCATTTGTCTAAAAAATATTTTTAAAACGAAATACATTTTTTTAAATAAATAAAGTTAAAATTATTTTTAAATTATTAAATAATTGTTTATTTTAGCAACGAATTATTGTTCGATAGCGAAGCAAGCGAATTGCTTGGCAGAAGTTCTTATGTTAGACGAGAGCCAGCGAGATCCGGGTTGGAATTGGACCACGATTTTTTTCTAGGTGACAATGTCGCTGATGATCCGGTGATTTTTTATTTTTTTATTTTAAATAATTATTTAACTTTTTTCCAATTTTTTAGATACTTTTTTTGCTATAATTCAAAAATCTATCTATATTTTGTTTTTTTATTCAAATCAGTTTTTTCAATATTTCTTTCTTTTTAAAGGAAGTGCGTGAGTTGGGCGCGGATGCGCTGGGCGGGGAGGCGGACTGGGTGATCCGGCTGATTCTGCTGTCCCTGTCCGCTCTGCTCAGTGCCATTGCCATCGGCACTTTGCTTATCATTTTGCTCAAAATTTGGCGCCGAACAATCCGCGGCAGCCAATCCCTGGGCATTCTGTTACTGCTCGGCATCATCGTCATGCACACGAGCGCATTTCTGTTCACTCCCGAACACCCCGACGGGCCATTGGTAGGAGGAGGGAAATTTATTTGATATAAAAAATTAAAAGTGATAATATTGCTGTGTCAGGTTTAAAAATTAAGCTAATTAACACAATTTTTCAATTTATAACTCTGCATTTTTTGATTAAACAATTTGGTTGTTAAATTCAAGTTTATCCGACCAATTTAGTTTCAAATCGTAATTGTATAATTTTGTATATGTCTTACAAATTTAAATGTTAAATCACTTACTAGTCTAAATCTTGTTAATATTTAGTCTAAAAATGTGTCATTTTCCCAGATTTGCCACCTCCGTATTGCGGTGCCCGCCTTGGCCCATGCGCTTTGCTTCGGCGTGATCATTGTCAAGGCCATCCAATTGCGCAATGCCGAACTGTTGGCTTCAATTGGCGGTGTTATCCAACAGATCAGCTATTGGAACTACTGGCTGTTGCTGTTCTTTATTGTTGCTGTACAGGTTTGGACCTTTTTTAATTATTATTATTTTTTGTTATATTGTTCCCTATTAGGCGACAATGTTTCCAACAAATAAAATAACAAAAATGTCTTTGTATTTTTTAAATATAGACAAAAATTATAAAAAATTGGTTTTATGAAAACCAAAAAATTGTTTGTAAAATTTATTGGAGCCATAGTTATTAATTAAAATTATCGTAATTCCTCTGATTTCTGTAAAATTGAATTACCTATACAAAAAATTTATGAATTAAATTTAAAACTAATAAATATTTAGGGCACCGTGTGTTTGCGTTGGCTTCTCCTCGATGTGTTTTGGCCCTCTTCCGCCGCCTCCGCCTCCTTCTCCCCATTAGAAGCTTCTCAGTCCGTGCTCCGCTGTTCCCACTCCTCCTCGCTGTTCCTTCTCGCCCAAATTTACACTTTCTTCCTCCTTTTCTTGGCACTCCTTTTGTCGGCCCAAAATCGAAACATCAAACGAAATTACAAAGTAAATTTTTTATTATAATTTTTGGGTTTAAACCTTTAATAAACTTTCACTTTTCTTTTTTTTGTCTTTAATTTCGAAAAAATTCATCAACATAACTTTGAATTTTTTAACAAAATATATTAAATTTTTTATTAGTTTAAAAAATTAAAGGAAGTTATAAATAAATTTGAAACATTTTTAGGAAGCAAAATGGCTCTTTATGACATCTCTAGTGTGTATTTTGATAGTAACTGCTTGGGCAGCCTGTCATGCATTGGTCGGAAAATTATTTAACAAATAAAATTTATTAAAATTATTTTAAAATATTTTTTAAATTATTGAAAAATTTATTAAAAATATAATTAATTAATTAATTAATTAATTTTGTATAACACTTTCAAATAATTGTTAATTAAGTTTTTTAATTATTAATTTTTAATTTTTTTTATATATTAACGATAAATTTGTTTGAAAACTACATACCGTATTTCTCATAATTCCTTTTAAAAAAATTATTTAAAAATACAAATTCAAAACATACTAACTAAATCTCCTTCCATCTTAGGGTTTTTTTGGAGAATTTGGAGAGGACGTAAATTAAAAGAAATACGATAACTATTGAAAAATGATTAAATGATTTTAAGACATAAATATTTTTTAAAATTCAAAAATAAAACAAAAGGTGAATTTGAGGTGAGCGACTTGCACATGGAGTATCTGACCGTGTTGGAGTTGCACATCACCGGTGCCATTCTGTTGGCCTTTGTGTTCGGCCCCAAACTGTACGTGTTATTGTTCTACGAGCCCGTGGTTGTTCAATACAACAGGGACGAGTGTACCCATGGCGGAAAAACAATGGACCTTTTTGAAGCTGGCAAGTATTCTGTTCTTAACAAAAAATACCTCATTTTTTACACAAAATACTATCTGAAAATTTCTAAATTGTTTAAGAAATTTATCTTGCACCTTCTTTTAAATTCCAGTAAATAATTTATAGAAAAATTTTGGACTACGTAAAATATTCAATTTTTGTTAATTAGATTGGATCCCTGAAACGGTGCACGGAGAACGGAACTCAACGCCAACTTCGAGTATCGGCAGCGGAAGTAGCAGCAACGGGGAAAGAAAGAACAGAAGGACGGCGAAGACGGGGGAGAAGGAGAACAACGCGAAGGACAGCAACGGGGGAAGGGGAAGACTGAACAGCAGCAACAGCTCATCGGTGAAGGGGGAGGATGACGAAAGGGTTATTTTTAAATACTCTTTTTAATTCTCTAATTTCCCCCTTTTCGCCATGCAGTTGACAGTGGCCTCCCATTTTCCAAAAAATGGAGACATCCTCTTAAATTTTTCGAATTTAGTTTAATTTTTTGACAAATTTCCTTCATTAAAAAAATTCGCCGAAGGGAGGTTAGTAAATTCGCCTCCTCCCGCTTCCCATCTAACCCTTCTCTACCCTTCTTAGGTATTTCTTCCCCATATCTACCCTCTTTTATGGAAGTTGAAAAATTAGTTCATCAGGAAATATAAAGTCAATTGCACGATGCATAAATATTTAAGTAAAATGAATTGTTTAATTATTTAAAATTAAAACAATTAAAAGGTTTAAAATGTGTTTTTTACTTTTAGGTGACTTCGGCTTTCCAGACGGTCATGCGCAAAAAGCTAAGCACCGGCAGCAACAACGGGGTGCACAAAGTACACAGAACATTGTCTGGGTCAGGTCGATCCGGCGGTGGTGGTGCCAATGAATTGGTCTGCGCCTCTCCGGAAGCGAACACAATGCCAAAGAAGCAAAAACCCAGCCAATATTAGTCGGAATAACGCAAAATGGCGCCCTTTCAAAAATGCTTCAAACTGCCAAAAAATGACTCATTCATTCCTATGTTTGAGGCAAATTTCCAGAAATTTGATGAACTTATAAATTAACGCATAATTTCACGCTTTTTTATTCTAGTGAAAATGTATATTTTATTTGTAGAAATAATTATTTTAATTGCATTATTTTTTTATTTATATAAAATTGTAAATAATTGGACAAGTTTACTGATCGTTTTTTTACCAAAATAATTTGTTTAAATTTTATTAAAATTATTTCAAAAAATATTAATTAATAATTTAATTATTTACTTTCCATTATCAAAAAAAATCAAGATCGAGCTATTCTTTAAAAAATTAAAAATTTGCCTTTAACAATTATTTTAAAAAGTATTTTCTCGTATTTTCTCTCAATCAAGGACGCTTTATTTTATTATTTTCAAGTTTCAACTTCCACTGTGAGGGCCATAAAATTAGAAATTAGATATATAGGTAGGTGTATGATATCAAAAGTGACACATGACTAAAAATATGACTAAATTATACAATTAAGCAAAAATTATCGAATCGGATGTATCTTACAAATATGTGTATGATTGTGAAAGAAAATGGGGAAAAAGGGATCGGATCAGACCATTGCTGTGACTGCTTCAAGTTCATTTCCGAGTGTCAACCTTTGGGTTTTAGTCTGTCCATTCTGTTGGCAATTGTGGAGCAGGAGAACAGTGCATGGGGGTGGAGCAGTATGGCTAGAAACTGGCGATGAACACCGGCGCTTAGATGGTGCTTGTCTGCAACTGACCATCTCGAGAAGATTTTGTCGAGAGGAAAAGCCGCTTTCAACGGATGACGATGATGGGCCCATGTTGCAGAGAAGTCCTCCAAAGGCAGAAAAATAATAATTAAGAAAGTATTAATAATTGATTGTTGCCATATTTTTGTAATTGATCCCACGGGGAGCAATTAATTTTTTCAACTAATTTTCAACATCCCTACTTGAAAAGAGAAAGTGACATAAAATTTACTTCCTTTTTTATATGGAAGGAAAATTTTTCAAAAAAATAGGGCTAAAATATAATTTTAAGTTGGATTACAATTAGAAGAAAAAGGCTAATTTGGTTTTCACTTATTACCAAGAGTCCACCAGCAATCGAAGCTTAGAGAGGCGACCATCGCCAGAAGACACGAGACCAGACAGCAGAGCAAGGCACCGATGGCGATGATGCCGCCAACTGTAATGGCACGCATCTGAATGGAAAAATAATAATTAAAAATAATTGGTCATTTTAGTGGGTTTATTATTGAGGTAAATTTATATATATTAAAAGTGTTCGAGTTCTCGAAAATTCTGGAAATGTTTTTTACATTCGACCATAGTTTTTCACCGAGTTTTTGAAATTTTCTTGAAATTAATTTTCATTGTTTCCGTGCTGGGTCATAGTTTAAAATAGTGCAAATGGGCGGAGCCTATTTATTCATAGATTAAAAAAGTGTAAATGGGGCATAGCTTAAAAAAGTGCAAATAGAACGGTGCTGTGCCGTTTTTCCAAAAGTGCAATTATGGGCGTTTTCCCAAAAGTTCAATAATGATTCTTATAGACGTTTTATTTTTTTCGAAAATTTTATAAAAAACAAAAAACCGAAACTCAAACACGAACCAAGAAAAAACAAAAAAGCGAACCCAAACACCCTTATTTGCACTTTTTTAAACTATGACACACCATTGTTTCTTTATATTAAAAATATGTATCATCTAATTAAATTGTCTAGGTATTTGTTTTTATGCAGTGTTTGGAACTCGTACTTCGTACTCGTACTACGAGGTACGAGTACGAACAAATCCTGAAATTTCAAGCACTGTTTTTATGTCATTTTTCTATTATTTTTTTCAAAAATTCTGCACTGACCGATGCCTCAAAATTCTCCATGTCAAGCTGGAATATGCCCATCAGCAATTAGCGTGTAACATTAATAGTCCAAAATTATCCTTCGGCACAGTCAAATTACTGTAAGAGGTAAAAGAAGGCTAAGAAAAGCGATTGCAATATTCAATTTCAAGGATTTAAAATTTAAAAAGAATCTGGAAAAATATCTTAAACATTTTTATTCTCGGGTTTAGACCAATAAAATGCATGCGAAAAATACGATAGTTATGTCGATTATTATCAAATTATCATGTTTGATCATAAATTTTATTTAATTTGAAAATCGTGGAAATTTGAAGAAAAAATACAGAAACAAGTCAACAAACTTTCATTGTTTCAGATATAAAAAATAAAATATAAATGAAGAAAAATGATCTCTCACATTATTTGGCACAATGAATGGGATTATTTCCACACAATTGGGATATTCCGCATCTTTGGGGAACAATTTCTAGCAATGGAAAAACAAAAGGGCTAAAAGCCAAAAAGAATCCATTGGTGCGACGAATATCCTTTTGTGACACTCTCTCTTTTTCCCCATTTTCTTTCCATTTTTCTGCCTTTTGCGCTCCTTTTATAATATTTTGTGGGAGTTGGGAAGATAGAGAAGGGGAGGGGGAGGGGGGAGGGGGGAGCCCGGGGTGACAAGAACAAAATTTGAACGGTTTGTTACGCAACAAACTGTAATTTCGGGCAAATTTTGCCCGAAATTTGGATGTTGCGCGGAAAATTGGGCAACATTTCAAATGTTGGACAAATGTTCAATAACATCTGTTCGGAATGTTACGTGATGTGTTATCCAACACTTGCACAACCAACATTCAAATTTCAGACAACATTGCAATGTTGCGCATTTGTTGCACAACATTGCAATATCTTTGCAAATGTTGCACAAAAAATTATTTTCGTGGAAAATTTGCGCAACAAATATTTTCGGAGAAATGTTGCTCAAAATACACATTTTTTGGACAAAATTCGCCCAACACTTGTCTGTTTGGCGTGTTGCGCAACAGTTGCTCAAAAATTGGGGAAAACATAAAAATGTAGTAAAAAATATAAATAAAAACTTTTAAAATGCATTTCCATCTATTCTTATTTTTGGAAATTTTATAAACTGCAATAATACTGAAAAATAAGATAAAACTGCGATGATTGCTTGTATAGAATTCTTTATTCAATCAATAATAAAAATTCATATGTTGTAAATGATAGCATATGATGTCTGTGGAATCATAGGATGTGATTACAATCGAAATTGTGGAAAAGGTCAAAAAGTGAAAGGTGTTGAGATTGTATCCAAATGGATGTACCCAATAGGTAGAGATTATAATAAGGTCCCCACCCATGTTTTTTCATAAGGCAACAATGTAAATAGGATGAATTGGTAAAGTGGAAGGAGATCAAATGGAAGAGAGTACTGGGCCAAGTAAGTAATTCTTGAATAGAAAAAAATGTAATAGGTAATCTGGGCAAGAATAATAAAAATATGTTGGGTCCCCACCCACTAAATAGTAACGGAACTTATATGGGGCGTCCTTGTCTTGAGTCATGCGTTTGATTCGCAGAGCACTTTTACTGTAAGATTTGCAACTTTGGGCCAATAATCATCGCCAATGTTCCTTCCTTTACATATGACTGTCAGATATCGCATTCCTCTGGGATATTTTGTGAACATCAGCTCAACTTTATGCCATTCTGCGTCTAGAACAATTTATTAAATTAATATTTTTAAATTTTTTATTTAAAAATTTACGCTGTGTTTATTTTGAGATTAAAAAACTAAAATTTACCTTCATAGTCCTGTTCAATCAATATATGATCCATTCTCATAAGGCTGTTTCGTGCGCATGTCAATCGCGCTCCAATCCAATACTTGGCATGTGTACGACTTGCCACGAGTTCTGTGATCTTAATAGTCGGCCGAAATTTGTCCATGATTTCAGGCTAAATATTATGATACAATTAGGTTTTAAACGCTCTTAATGTTACCGTTAATCCTTCGTCTTCGAGTCTGATCTCGATTTGCCTGGTGAGCTTCTCCCGCGACATCGCCAAGCAAGCGAAAATTGTTTTTCTTGTGTCGGGATCCCGCTTAAAACCGTTTTTCAGCATCGGTGGTATCTCAATTTTCGGCTCAAATCTTAATATATAACAAAAATATACGATTTTTTTTTATCAATTTTATTTTAGTTTAAAATTTTATGCGAAATTTAACTAAAATTTACTTTTGGCGCGTTGTGTCCCCACACTTGATAATTCTGTTCGTTTCCCAGCGTTCATCCATGCAATAACATCCCTCATCCAGCTTGTTTAAGTCCCATTTGTCTTTGCAAAAATTTCTCGAAAACGGGCGCCGGTGTATGATGGTTTGCATGGTGTTTGCCGGTAGTTCAGCCAGATAGCGCGACATCCAGGATTGGTCAATTTTTTGTTTTTCTTTCCAGAAACGATGGGAAGAAATTATGTTCATCCACTGGTTTGTTACCTGGAATTTTTTTTCAAAAATAGCAAAAATGGTACTATTTTATGATTTCGAAATTTGTGTGATTTAATGTTGGATACAGAATAAAAAATGTTTTATCGATTAAGAAAACTAATATTTCTGCTTAAAAATGTTTGTAAATTCTATTTATTGTAAATCTAGTTTTAAAATATTTCAATTTTTATATGGTTGAGAAGAGTAAAAGCAAACCATGACGCAGGAAGTGAGCAGATCGTTAACTGGTACTTCCGACAGTATTGTTTTCACAACCTCAATCGGTAAATGTGAAAATTCAGCGGGTCGAACATTAGGCTAAATTGTGATACTTCTTTGATAATTTCGTGGTAACATTTAAAACTTGATAATTCGAACCTTCTGTGTCGGAATAGACATGCGCTCGCGCTCCATTTTCTACCACAATAGTTTTTTAGCTTAAACAGCCCCCGCTGGTTTCCTGGTCTGTGAAAAATATTTAAACGTTTGAAATGGTTGTAAGTATGTATTTGTTTAATCTGATAATAAATGTAATGTGGAAACATGCATTTTTAAAAGTGTTTTTATTTTTAGAAAAAAACTGTTAGAAATTTGATAAAAATTGATAATGAAAAGTTTTGTGAAAATTTGACATTGGTTATCGTGAGTTGCGAGAGTATGGCAAAAATACATATGACATAGATTAATGGAACAATTGTTTAAAAAATATATGTAGGGTCCCCACCCTAGATTTTGCGTAATGTCACATATGTATCTCGAGTCCCCACCCTATATGATGTGCATAGTGAATATGATATTTTAACTGATTTGTCTCATTCGATGAAAGTCTAAAATGGATTCGCACACTGCTTTCATTGTGAAATTTGCGATCCTAGGTCTGTATTCTTCCGCTAACAGGTTCTTATTTTCACACTCGAATTGCAGATAACGCATTCCGGCAGGATAATCTTCCGGTGTCAGGTACTCAGTTTCACACTCAAATTCCAGATAACGCATTCCGGCAGGATAATCTTTGAACTTGACGGCAACCTTTTGCCACTCATCGTCTTAAATTTTCAGTTTTCGTATATTTAAATAGTTGAACAAAATAAATAATGTATAACCTTCAAAATTCCCGCTGATGGGTGAGTTTGCATATGTGCCTGTTTCCATCTGCAGCCATTTGTTTTCCGCTTCCGGGTTTGTTAGACGTACTTTGACACGGTATCTTGTCCTTTTCCGATCGGCTACAAGCTCAGATACCACAATAGTAGGGCGAAATATGTCCATAATTTCATCCTTAAATTTTTAGACTTTTAGTTTTTATTCTAACATGTGAGTGTGCAGTTTTTAGAGAAATATTGAAACTGCCGATATAAATTAAAATGCAAACAATAATT
>JAQIYK010000008.1:0-33241 GCA_034700465.1 Rotylenchus robustus
CCCCCGCGCCTGCGCCACCCCCCCCCGAAAAATCGTTGCGCCTCCCCCCCTAATTGGGGGTATTAAAAAATGCATTAAAGACTGAAAATTTAAGGGTGTCGCGCATCGCGCAAAAATTATAGGGATTTGGGTAAGGGGCAGGGGCGTAGCCTAGCCTCGAGTTTCGGTCGGGAGGGGCGGAGGAAAAAATTTTAAGGACCTCTTTTTTATTCTTTGATTTTTAGGGTTGCGTTTTTATTATTGCACCTAAAAACCGGTTTTTATTGTTAGGGGTGTATTTTTGGTTTAGCAGCTAAATTTTTAATAGTTTTCCGGCGGCATAGACGCCGCGCGGAAATTTTTTAAAGATTTTTGAGTTCATAATAGGAGATTCTATTGAAAAATCATAGTTACGCGGCGCCGATAGGCGCCACGGCAAAAAACTTTCGCGACTTTTAAAAACATAAGGACGATCCTATTAAAAATTTTAATTTTTGGTATTTCGGAGGGGGGAGGGCGAGCGGCCCCACCCCTGCCCTCCTAGCTACGCCCCTGGTAGGGGGCTACCCTCCTATACAGTACATCTCTTTTGTTGGATAACCTATGTATAAAATAAATTTTTATTTTTTACATTTGGAGCTAATTTTTTCTGATTTAAAGGAAAATGAGTTCTATCCTTAAAATCTGAATAATCGTTTGGTTGGTTTAGGTTCGCTGCAGCCGTTTCCTGTACACTCTTGTTGTGGAAGATAAAGAGAAGGCAGAAAAGTTGAAGCAATCATTGCCACCTGGACTTCAGGTTAAGGAGTTGAAATGATCCAAAGATATCGAACTACGGACTTTATTTGTTATATTTGAGAATAAAATTGTTGCTTGATTAATTTTTAAAAATACATACATATAAAGCTGGACCATGCTTAACACGTACTTTTTCAACTTTTGCGTGAATTTTTTAGTAAGTATGATTGATTTTGCAGTTGAAAGTTCAATAAAGCCGAATTTTATTGGACTAAGACCAAAAACGTTATTTCCATGTCAGGTATGAGTTAGCAGGTTTTTAATAATTTAAATAAAAATCTTAAAGATACAGAAATAGAAGCGTCAAATAAGCGCGTTGAAACTCCAAAAACCGAGGTTCAAAGATCTGCTTTTGAAGGTAGACCAATAAGGCCAGGATTTGCTGAAGATGGTTAGTTTTTATTTTTACTGCTCTTCTTTTTCAAGAAATTGATTTTTAGTCTATGGCCAAGGACGCATTTATGCGCAATGTGCTTCGACCCAATGTTCGACTGGAACTGCAAATGTAGACTCTGCAACACCTGAGATGTGTGGCTCAGCACTTGCCCAACGGCGTTCTGCAAATTTGCCCAAACTCAAAGAACTTTGTGCAGGTGGATCCTCTGAACTGAATATTTCTTCAATGGAGTGTCCGCTTGCAGTAATTATCAAAGTTTATTTTTAATATAAATTTAAATTTTTAGAGCGCTAGAGCTAGTCAAATGAGCGAATTGGATTTTCAATATGCCGATTCAGATAGTTATAAGGCAGAATTATCTGAATTATACACCTATTCCGAAATGGATGAATTTGCACTCAATTTTGAATACTTTGGACGTTATATGCGCGAAAGAAAGGTGGCTATACCTTTTTATCTTTTTTCCAGCACTGATGGAAAAATTTAGAAAGAACCTGTCTGGAGAGATTTGCATCATCGCGAGAAATGCAAAATCCTGCAAAATCTGGTAGAATCCTTGGAAAGTGTTGATCCTGAGCAACGATTAGAGGCAGCAAGAGTAATTCTTTATATATTGCAGGTAATTTAAATGCAATTTTTTAAATTATGACTTATTTTTTAACATAGGGTGCTTATGGAGATTTTGCAGACCTTGATGCAAAAGAATCGGAGTCCGCAGAGGTTCTTCATAATGAACAATCTGGTTTTTTGTTGTTTGTTTGGAATTTTAATATGATAATGATAATTATAGTCAACGAAGAAAATGACGAAAATGGGCTTGATATAGCAGACAAATGGTTTGGGCGTGATCATGGAACAGGCGGATTTGAGCCAGATTGCTTGGTGCGAGCTGCGCTAAATGCTTATTTACTTTATGAGCAGGGACTTTTTCAAGTAATTTCACATGTTAAATTACATCTTTTATGTACAACTTCAGCCTCTATGTTTATTACTTCGCTTGGAAAGTGTCATTCCATTTGAGCGCCACGCGGACCATTCGCGCCAATCCAGTGTGTCCAACTCTCGTTCGGCCTCACATATGGACCTCGCCGCGAGTAGTGAAGGTTGGGGTCCGAGCGGAAGTGCCAGTGGAACACTTGAACGTCGTCGCTCAAAACGATCAGCAACTTTGGCGGACAATGAACGCATTCGAGTGACACTCAACTGCATATACCATCTGGTATTAAAATCTTCATTTCTTGAAAGTCGACAATCGACATTAAAAATGATCCAGATTTTGAAAAATCGGCTAAAAAAAGTTAATTGAAACTTATTTGTTATCGGAAAAATATGCATTTCATTTTTATAGATAAAATGTATTTTCACAGTTTAGTAAAATAGCAAAAAATCCTTGTTTATATAAATTCAATAAATCGAACTTTTGTTCAAGGTAGAGACCATTCGACGCGAGGAGCTTCTAGAAAAAATTGAAAGTTTATCCTCAATTATGCTTTCTGAAGCAGAAATGCACCATCGTCAAATAAATGCAACAAAATACACCGTTCAACGCCTGCGTACATTACGTCGACAATTTTTGACAGAACTTGGTTCGGCTTTGGTTTTTCTTATTAAATAATATTCTTTATTTTTAAGAAGAACCTCTAGAACAAAACAAAGAACCTTTATTGGTGTATCTTTTTGGCATGATGCCTTCATTTGTTCGCGGAAAAACGCCACATTATCCAATAAAAAAGGTGATTTATTTGAGGCATATACATATTGTACAAATTTAAAATAAATAATGCGGCCAGATCTTGCTTTTGTGCTGGAAAGTTTTGCTGGCGACTCTTGGTGGGATCGATTGGCTTCGGGAGGAGAAGTCGAGGAGGAGAAAAGAAGCTGGACTTGCTCCCGTTGAAGATACAATCCAAGTTGCAATACGGATGAAACCTGTCCTCAATTGCAGTGGTGCACCTGGTGGATTGCTTGGTTTGAGCACGGGTATGAGCGGAGCAACGATAGGAAGGAATGAATCGGATGGTGGAAGTAATTTTTAAAATATTTCGAATTAATGTTTTTAAACAACTTAAAGATAGTGTTTTAAAAATATAAAGTATTTGACGCCATTTTTAGCTATCACCGGGCAACTCGGTCGTAAAGTGCGTTCAATCCACCATCCAGTGCGTCCGTTTAATCGCCAGGTTGCTTGTTCCTCAAATACTGGCCAAGGTTTTTTTATTTTATTTTTTACAAAAATCGAAACAATAGTTTTTTTTGTAATTTAAGATGCTCCTACAACCCAAGAAGGATATCATCGAGAACGGAGTAATGCATTTTCCCAAGACGAAACAAATGATGAGGATGATGTCGATCGAAGAGAAGAGAACAAGCAATTGGCTGAAGAAGTTGATGAAGCAATTGTTGGCGCAGACGAAGAAATTGAAGTGAAAAGTGTTTAGGAAAGAGAGTTAATTTTTCATTAATTAAGGATCCTGAACCGGTCTTGGAAGAAGAAGGAAATAGCGCTCTTCTCGATCAAGTGCTTGAAGAATTATCCTCAACATCTGAAGAAGAAAATGAACAAAAAAGTGAAAAGTCATCAGGAGAAGAAGAAGAAGAAAGAAGAAAGTTCCCAAATATAACAGGCGAAGAGGGAGGAGCAACCCCTCAACCACAACACTTCGCCGAAGGAAATCCTCTTTCGACAGTCGCTGCAACAATAAGTCAACCTCCACCAAAAATAACTGTTTCGTCTGGAACAGCGGCACAACATCAAACAACCGAGAACAGTGTTGTCAATGTATTTACTTAATTTGCTTTCTACACCAATTTTTTCAATTTAGAAGGGATTTCAACCAATCGATGGGGATCATTGTAACATGGCATCACCAAATCAAGTTAGGCAGAAATTGATCATGATCAACATCGAACGGCAACCTAAACAACAGAAAAATAGTCGAAATACTTTTACGGACGGGGGTGATCAAACACCAAAAGCTTGTCAATCGCCCACAAAAGTAACCAGTCCTTGGCCCCCTCCTCCGCCACCTGGTATGCTGGATTATGTAACGGTTTTCATTCTAATCATAAATTTATTAGGATTGCCATGGCGTCCAAAAGTGCGAGAAATAGACATTGAAAACTTTTTGCAAAATGAAAGGTACATAAATTTGAGTTTATATAAAATAATAAATTGAAAAAAAAACAGATTGAAATATTTCGATTTTCAACTGCCTGGTGACTCCACTACTTTATTCGGGTTACCTGATCCGGTTATAAATGGTAGTGTGGCAGCCTTACGTCGCAATCTATATGTACCATTAAGTGACTTTCAGGTAAGATTTTTTGCTTTTTTGGCGTATATATCTTTGAACACAAAGCCATATTTGAACAAAAAGCGAAAATAAAAGCAAAAAGTCCTCATCCCCGTTCCAATTTAAAAATAAAATGGAGTTGAAAGTAATTAATTTGCCTTTTTCAGCTTAAAACCGAGGAACTTTATCATCGCTATCCATTTTCTCAGAAGGAATTTATCGAAGATACTTTAGGAGAGCGCCTGTATGCTCGAATACTGCCTAGTATGACCGAGTAAGTTAAACGAAATTTTAAATAAAAACAAACAAAAATTTAGGTATGTAATCGCACTGCTAAAGGTCATTCTTGCGTCTTTGCCCTCTTCAAAGGTTAAAAACAAACATTAACAAATAAAAATTTATTTACATTTAGGCAAAAATAGACGCTGTGACGATTCTATCCGATGTTCTTACACCCGAAACAGACACGAATGAGTAATTAAAAATTGCTTCAACCGATTTTTATTACGACTAATAATATTTATTTTTAAGAGTATTGTCAAATTCGATTAGTCTCGATCTATCAAACTTTGTACAAACAAATGTACTTGAAGAAACAGTTAGGGTGGCCATTGATATAAATAGGCATAAAGAGGTTGGAATAATTAATTGTCTTTTTTGCATAAAATATATTCCTTTACCAGTTGATTATCAAAGCAGCTTCATCAATTATAATTCTTCTTCTCAAGCATTTACATCTCAATCAGATCTACCAATTTGAGAACTTTGCCCAATACCTTGTACTGGCTAATTGCCTTCCGCTGGTCTTAAAATTTTTGGACCAGAATATTTGTCGCTACTTCCAGTCCAAACATGAGCTAGCCCCTTTCAACTATCCACAGTGCGCGTTGTATTTTGTGCGTAACGGAAGTATGCGCGGTGGAAGTCATATTTAAAACATAGAATATTTTTAATTAGGTGAATGGCCACAGCTGACAGCCGATAACGTGGACGGATGTGGGGGTAGCAGCGAACTGCCGTCCTATTATCTGTGGCGCAATGTGTTCTCCTCCATCAATTTGCTTCGTGTGATCAATAAACTTACGAAGGGGAAGCAGGCGCGCACAATGATGTTGGTGGTGTACAAGTCAGCTCCAGTATTGAAGCGGTGTATGCGGGCAAAACTTGTAAACTGAAAACACAAGATTTAAGATGAAATACTTATATTGAAAAGTGAATACTTTTATAGGGCATTTTTCAATTGTATGTTCTGAAGTTGCTGAAGATGCAAGCTCGCTATTTGGGTCGTCAATGGCGCAAAACAAATATGGAACTGATCTCAGCCATTTATATGCGAGTGCGACACCGTTTGAATGATGATTGGGCATACGCCAATGAAATAACTCGCACAAAACAATTTGATTTTCAACGCGAAGAGAATGAGCTTGGGCTGGCTATCAAACGCTTTAATGCACGCCGCTATCTGCAAATTGTGAAAGGAGGTATGTATGTTAAAATGAGAAACTATTGGGTATTATAAATAGAACATACATAGTAGTATATGCGGTGATAATTTTTGGGTATCAATCATACATATTTTCAGAGAAGCAACAAAGCGGAAGAGGTACCGATCGGGAAGGATATGAGCAACACTCACAAGAGGGTATACCAACATCGGATTATGGAAAAACAGGTTTACTGGATGAATGGGACCCAAAAGAATGGGAGCCACTAGATAATGTAAGTTCTATCTAGTAATTCCTATCTGGCATGAAATGTAATGTCTCTGTCACTTTAAGTCGTTGCAATCCGCCCTTTCATGGCAACCACAGTTCAGCGAGCGTTTCAAACAAAACTATGAAACATGGTTGGAAGAGGAAGTGTTCGGGACGCAAACAGATTGGGATTCATTGCTGCGTAACTCCCGAGGATTGTTGGATATTTACTGTTGATGTGAAAAAGATCTAAATGAGATTTGATTGTTTTTGAACCTGAAACCTTTTTAGAATTTGTAAATAAATACTTTTTATATTCAATAAATTTTTCCAGAAATTATAACATTAATCCTTACACCTAATATAGAATAAGAAACTGAATCAAATAACAAACTAAAAGACAACAAACAAAGGGTGGAGCGCCAATTGATTGATGGGAAGGGAACGCCCACCCAGTGAGCTACTGTTGTCGCAATTGTCACACAATGAAAGCCAAACAAAAGGAGAAGGGAAGCGCAACAGGAATAAATTCAGGTGAAAGCACCAAGCAGTTAATAATTGTTACAATTAATCAAAGTCCACTGGGTGGGCAGATATTAATCGCGCGAGAGAATAGACAAAGGAGTCATAGAAGAGAAAACAAACAAAAATAACAATCATTTTTCAGCAGTAAAAAATTAAAAATTTCGATGCATGACGGTATGCTTTATCATGTGAGGGTTACACTCTAAACATTGCTTGTTTTCGGCGGAAGGGAAGAAGAAGCCTCGTCACCACAAACATATTGTCGTTGTCCCAACCAAACATGCTGGGGAAAGTATGCTATAAAAGGTGGCAATGGTCTGGAGAGTTTATCACTTGTTAACAGCAACAACAACCCAAACATATTTGAACTCTACACATCCAGCAAAAGGTATTAATCTAAATCACTCCTCAATAATTTAAAGTTGATAATATAAATATCCTAATTCAGAAACAATGGCGAGGTGTAATGTCCAGCTGGTGGTAGTGCTTGTTCTGCTAGGGCTCGCAGTGACCCAATCGTTGCTCATTAAAAGGGCCAAAAAGTAAGCAAAATGTACATTGATAGATTTTCTCTTCTCTTTTTCATCCGGATTTTAGAATCTCTCCAAGTACTGCTAGGGCTCGACGCGAAGGTTGTGAGGCAGGCAGAAGCAGTTGCGAAAGTGGCAGCGCAAGCCAATCGCAGCATTATGCATCGCAACCGCCCGCGCCACAGCCAGCACCACAACCAGCACCGCAACCTGCACCACAACCAGCACCGCAACCCGCGCCACAGCCAGCACCACAACCCGCACCACAGCCAGCTCCGCAACCCGCACCGCAGCCCATAAGCATCACTTGTGGTGGTAACAGCGGCGGAGGAGGCAGCAGCGGATGCAGTAGCGGAGGTCTAGGAGGTTGTAGTAGTGGAGGTGGAGGCAGTGGTTGCAGCAGCGGAGGTGGAGGGGGCGGAAGCTGCGGATGCAGTAGCGGCGGAAGCAGTAGTTGCAGCAGCGGATGCAGTAGCAGCGCAAGCAGTGGTTGCAGCAGCAGCGGAGGTGGAGGGGGCGGAAGCTGCAGATGCAGTAGCGGCGGAAGCAGTAGTTGCAGCAGCGGATGCAGTAGCAGCGCAAGCAGTGGTTGCAGCAGCGGTGGATGCAGTAGCGGAGCTGGAGGAGGGGGTGGAGGAAGCAGCAGCAGTGGAGCGGGCGGACCAGTTCAACTAACGATCAGCTGCAGTGGTGGTAGCAGTGGAGGTGGAAGCGGTTGCAGCAGCGGTGGTGGAGGGGGTTGCAGCAGTGGATGCAGTAAAGGCGGAGGCGGTTGCAGCAGCCGCCGCAAACGACTTGCCCCACTTCGTCGTGCTATTGCAAAGACTGCATGCTGACGAGTTGATTACTCTATTAGTTTTCCACATCCTCAGTGTATGTTCTCTCTTTTTACATCGATTAGATTAGATTTCTTTTGATCAGTGATAGAATTCAAGCAAAAAGTAAAATTCGGATAAAACTCATGCTAAACTTTTTTTTTCATTTTAAGCCGTGGATGATTACGAGTAAGGGTAGGGTGAATCCGTGGACCAAACGAATCTGTTTTGTAGACCAGCAGATATCCGTAGACTTAGGTACGGTACGGATATTGATATAAACCCCATATAATTTCATGTCCTTTTGTTCAAGCAGCACCTCATTTTGAATTTGTAATTATTTTCACAATTTTGCGCTTTTTAATTTGGTTTGTATTCATCGGTGTTGTTTTCCTCCGTTCATTATTCACTTCTTTGTCGGGTACAAATTGCGCAATGTGTCATTTTGTGCCCTTCGTGCGGTGTCATCCTCCAAAATTTGTTTCAGCACCGACAACTCTCTCTCCGCCTAAATGAACAATGGCATACAAAAATGGCAATTATTGAATATATTCAACAGTAAAAACAACAAGTTCTTTAGGGCTTACAGTATTTCTTCTAATTTTAACTCCGATAGTATATTTTCCATTCCACTTCTTAAGAAAAGTACAGTATGCTTGAAAATGTTATGTGTGTATTATATGCCAATAAATCAACTTTTCTGGCTTACTGTACAAAATGACCCTAGAAGCATACTGTACAGGTTACATTATGGTGTTTGTAATGCGTTTTAAAACGGCGTGTTATGTGTCGGTTCTGTGGGTGTACTGCTTGCTGACCTTTTCCCGGGCCGCTCTCTCCCCTGTGATCTGCTGCCGGATCAACACTAACTCCGTCTTGGCCTCTTCCGCCTCTTTCTGTGCGTACTTCAACTTCTGCTCGGGCTGAAACACTCGTTCAATTCAATTTCTCAACGAAAATGGCAAATTACACTTTTTGAAGAAAATTGTCTCTATTTTACACCCCCTCAAGAGGAATTGAAAAATTATATGTCTAGGCGTAAAATTAAAGAATATACGGAAAATATTACACTTACAATTAGCACTTTTGGATGCAATGCATTTTTTCCTTCCTACTAAATGTTCCAAGTTCAACATGTTTTCCTAACCTTTTTTTGGATCGACTGTAATTTGATCGAACTCCTGGATATGGTTGTTTTTACAGAGATTCTTAAATTTCTATTTGTAAAAATCGATTGGTTGACACTTGCGCACTGACAATTGTGCTCACCAATTTCTTACATTTTATTGGACTTTTTTTCTTAGAATTTTTTAAAATATTGTGTTCTATATATAAAATATTGTTATTATTATTTTTTCTATTCTTTATCCCTTTTCTGCCAGGTAATGATTATATTTTGCAAAAAATCTTATTTTATATATGATTATATTTTGATTATATTTTGCAAAAAATATTATTTTATATATGATTATATTTTGATTATATTTTGCAAAAAATATTATTTTATATATGAAACATAATAATTTTTAAGAATTTAAAAAAATTATAAGAAAGTCAAAGAATCGGTGTGCAAATGTCGAAATGAAATATTGGGTGCGCCGCAAAATACAGAAAATCGGTACTAGTCTGTTAACGGGGGGGGGGCAAGGCCAAAAATGCACTTCCCCCCGTTAACAGACAAGCACCAAAAAATCTATTTTTTTTGGTAGTTTTACTTTGGTATTTTGTGGTTGCTTAAAACGGGGCTATGCTTCTCCCCCCCCTCCCTCCCGTTCAATTACCAGTTTCTGCTTCTCCTTCTCCTCCGCCAACTCCCTCTTCAGTCTTTCCACTTCGTTCTGTGCCCGGTCCGCCTCCTCGCGGGTCTGCAACAGTTTGGTCTTGACCACCTCCAGCACCGACTCGTTCGTTCCGTGAGACATTTTTGTGGGAAATTGTTTGTCTATAAAATCATACAAAAAAGGATACAGATGTTGTTTTGCACACAATGAAAAAGGAAAGTCACCACAAATTTAACCCCATAAAATCGGGGGAAGGAGGGTCTTTTCATATATTATATATTAATAAATATTAATAATCCAAAAAAGTAGCCCAGGCAGGACAAAACCCATTGGTGAGTTTTTAGGCTCGAACATCATGACAGTGTGTTTTATGAATAGGACTATTGGCATCGCACCAAAATCCAAGAAAAAGTGCAACCCGAATGGTTGAAAACCGAAAACACTGTTTGAAGGAAGTATTTGTTGGCTGACGATGGGACCAAAGTATTGATTAGCCCACAGCCCACGTAAGTAGTTTTGTGGCCTAAAGAATAAGTTTTTGGATTATATCGAAGGCGTTCAAAGGGGAGGAAGAGCTAAAAAGGGGCCAAACGAAGGGAAAGAAAGGATGAAAGGAACAGCTGTTGTTCAAGTCAAGAATGATAATGAACTAACTACCTAACTAATAAATTTCTGATGCTTCTCATCAGCCGAGGGGCATTCCTTTGTTCGCCGGGGACGGATTTGGAACAAATTTTTTGGGAAATGGAATTTTTTTACCTTGAATTGAAGTTAAGTGCTAGAGGTCAGCAAAAACCAAAACCCAAAGAGAAATAATCTAGGTATATAGGGTTGAAGAAAAAATAAAGGAAGGAATCATTAGGCCAATCAAAATCAACTAGAGAAGAGAGAGACTTGGCCTTTAGTCGCGGCACAAAGGGACCAATTTGTTGGGTCTAAACTAATTTATTAGGATTACATTTTAACTTTTCGATTGGAAAAACATATTGTGGATGGATGGATGATCTGTTTGATCGATGATCGGAGGTTAGATTTGTAGATAAAAACACAAAAAAGGGCATAATGGATACGGTAGAATAGAACAACGGTTAAAAAGTAAAAAAAAGCAAAAAAAGTTGAAGGTGCGCAAATTGCACATACTGTATGATACGGTAAATTTAAACGAAAAATGAGAACGGTATAAATAAGGTAAGAGGCAGTAAAATGGAAAAGTGATGAGATTAGAAGAGAAGCCAGAGAAAAACGGAGGAAGAACAAAAGATTATTGTACGTTTGGTGAGAGAAATTCAAAGAGTGGGAAGGTGGTCAGAGAAAGGAAAAGATTATTGGAAAGTGAGAGGTGTAAGAAAAATATATGCGAGGTTAGAATTACAGTAAGAAGGCGGGAATGGCGGGTGCTGGAAAGGGAGCAGAACTGGCAGGATTAAGAGATGAGCTGGTATAGTAGCGAGACTTTCCCTCGGCAAATGCCCGAAAATTTACACTTTTAAAGGTTATACGGTATTCTGAAGCATTATTTTTGAGATTTAAACTCAAAATTTAGGAGGGAAAGCTTTGCGAAATTTAAATTTTGAAAAGGCATTTGTTTCGAAAAGATTTATGGCATTAAAAGTGGTGGTCGTTCTGTTCTGTTGTGGTTGTGTTGCGGTCCGTCCAGTTGTCGTCCAGTTCAGGCCCAGAACTTGGTGTCGATGGTGGGCCGAAGATCGTTGGACACCTGTTCGAAGTATTGCTCGCGCTGCTCTAAAGTAATTTGTTTGTTTTTTATTATCGTTTTTTAGAATTTCGAACCCTCAAGTTGTGCTTGCGCCTGAGCTCGCACATCCTCCGGCTGGTCCATAGGTGGCAAGTCGAATTGCTGCATGTTGGAGCCGTCCGCACTGAAAAAGGTAGTGGGCTTTTTGAATTCAAATTTCGCGCCAAAATGTTTTGACAAGATTGGTTCGGGAATTTGATGATCTTTTCAAAATAAAATTAACGGATCAATAAGCGAGAATTTCGGAGGCTATGTATTTTTTCAGACGGGTTCTCACAGTGTAAGATAATTGGAAATCCCGGATATCCTATTAAGCCTTTTTATTTTACCAAAAAACTATCAATCCAATTCCAAGACACTTGAGACACTATCCAAAATTTTCCGATTTAAGTATTGAAATACTGCCTGATTTTTTTTCCAAAAATTCAAACAGCTTCCGAGCCCCTAGTTTTGAAGTCCCTGAATAAGCTTAGCCTATAGTTAGTTAGTTAACTCACGTCTGCGTTCGCCAGTTGTTGCTGCCCCGTGCCGCCAAGTCCCCCGCCGAATACAGAACCCCAGGCACGGCAGTGGAGCTGGTGCAGATGCCGTGCTGGTAGCACAGCGCGTAAGTGATCTGTTGCAGTTCGCCGAGTGGGATGCGCGGTTCGGCCGTGTCGACGACGACGGTGCAGCGGAGGGGCTGCGCAGTGCCCTGTGGGAAGCAAAAAGTTGGATTTTATCGAATTTTGAAATGCGAACACCCCTATTCCCTACCTGAATGGTCCTGTGCCCGATCAGCAAGAACTCGGTCAATGACGAGTGCATCACCTGAACAAATTTTTTGCAACCAATTCAAAAAAATGAAAATTTTTAAAATTTCACTTTTTAAGCCTTGTTTATGGCAAAAACTAACCCGCTTGTCCAACACTGTTCCTGGTTGGCAGTTCTGTTCCGGTGCCCGGCCTTGCGGGTTCACGTCCTTCGGGATCATGCGATAGTTCGATTGTCGCTGACATACTATCACTGTCAATGTCGGTCGCTTGTTCATCTTGCGCTCCTCAAGCAGTTCATTGAACGCCTGGTCAAAGGCGCCGCCCTCCCAATGATTGACCTGACAATTGCGTACAAAATATTTCAAAAATTTAATTAAAAATCTTTGAATTTCACTCTTTTGTATTCTCCCTCCGATGCCCCGTTGCGGTACACGAACACGTGCTCCGGGAAGTGTCCACTGATGGCGTGGTATTTGAGCACTGCCTCCTTGACCGCCTTCACCATCGGGGCGGCCATCTGCACGGTGGTCACGCGCGGCTGCTGCATCCAATAGGTGCCGCACAAGCGCAACATCTGCTTGCTAATCGTGTAGGCCATCTGCAAAGTTCAAATTTTCGACAAAATACCGTACTCCTCGCCCTCCGAACCCCCTCCATCTCATAGTGCTCCCGGAAAAAACTTTTTAAATACTACTCGGAAGGAGATATTATGGAAGGAAGGGAACCTATTTCACAGTGGAATTTTTTTTCATTAGCGAATTTTCTTGTTGAAAAATTTAAAAATTTAAACAGTAATATTTACAATTTTTGAGAAAACAGCAATCGTCTATTTTTGGCCAAAAATAGCAATTTTTCGACACATTATGCTTAAACCATATTCTAAACAAATTTTTGCAAGAAAAATAAAAAATAATTTGTTAACTCATTGAGGGGTGTATTATTGGAGGGTGGGAAGGGGATACAGTACATACCCCGACAATGGTTGGAATGGCGGTGGTCTTGCCGGTCTTCCGGTCGAAAAGGTCCTGCGGCGGCGCGTGCGAAAAGTCCAATCCGAAGAACATGCGCTTGGCGCCCAGGAACTGGTCCGCGCTGAAAAACAAAAAAATCGGATAAAACAACGCAAGTTTTTGAGGTAAAATTTCGGATTTTTGGGGTTTCTTTACCGCCCATAACCGTGATGTGCGAGATCAAAAAAAAGATCGAGATTCGAGATATGAGTAGAAGATTCGAGATCGAAAAAGTTTCAAGATTCGAGTTTTATCTCGGTCCGTGATCTTGGCAAGCCAACCCACAACTTACATGATGTCGTGTTGCAGCCGGTTTGCGGTCTTGAAAGCCTGCGCGGTGGCGATGTCGTAGTTCACGCCCCCCATCTTCAGGTTCATTTTCATCATGATGTTGTCCAACACCATCATGGCGCCCCGGTCGCTAATGCCCTTCTGCATAATTTGTGGCGAAATATGCTGGGTGAGTACACCTGCGGAAGAAAGGTTGGAACCAATTTGGAACAAAAAAAGGTACGGGCACATCGGAATTTCCGACTTTGGAGTCGGGAGTCTGACAGTAAGATAGGTTGGAATGCCAAAATTGTTTCACCTACAGTAAACTAGCAGTACAGTCCAGGTTACGGTTACCGTGTTCCACTTCCTGCAATTTGAACACTTTGTGCACGTCGCCAGGGTGGGACTGCTGCTTGCCGGGCGCGAAGAACAGCACAAATTGGCAGCGATGCTTGGCGTAGAAGGCGAACTTGTCGCGCACGAACTCTCTGTGAAGAAAAGGAAAGGAATGCGAATGGTATTGGACAGGTACGATATGTGAAAGGGGGTGTCATGGTACGGTATATGAAGGGGGTGTCATGGTACGGTATATGAAGGGGGTGTCATGGTACGGTATATGAAGGGGGTGTCATGGTACGGTAGTACGTACAAGTTGTGTTCCTCGAAGTTGTCCACTCGCGGCGGCATCTCCATGGTATCGATGCCACGCTGCTTGCCACATCTGACCAACGCCTCGCAAAAGGCTCTAAACAAGCAAAAAGTCAGATGAGAAAGGAATTCCAAACCTCAAAATAGCAAAATTGAAAATCAAAATTTGTTGAAAATTTTTTAACGAAAATATGCGTTTTTCGCTTCACATTATTCAATTAGGTATACGAAAAAAGCACTAAAACCCGAAAATACAACCTTTTGATTTTAGAAAATATACTTCATATTTCATATCCCCCTCAAAAAAATCTGGGTAAAGGGTCTGTCATACCCAACCCGGACCTGCACTCCACCAAAAACAAATCATTGCCACTGGAAAAAAGTCAAAAAAATTGAAAAATCAATTTGAATTGAGTTATTCCGCCTTTTATCGCCTTTTTTGCCCGGTCATTTACCTGCACTCTTCCTGACGCACTGCGTTCTGCACAATCACCACGGCCCAAGTGCGCGGGAATGAGCAGGCGGCGGTGTATCGACGACGCGGCGGTGCTCCACGCCCGGACATCTTCCAGTCCAAAACTGTACCAAAATGGGGCATACTGTAAATCCTTTAATTTGGTTTTTTGAAAATAATAATTTTAAAAAATAACCATACTAGGGCGGCTTAAGATGAAATATGGTAGATATTTTCTTATTGTTTTGTTTTTTAGCTAGGTTAAAAATTGGGTTTCGAAACATCACTACAAACGGCCGCTTACATCCGCGCTGGTCCGCCTCCACCCGGTCGGCGGGCGGGTTGTAGACGATGGCTGGTGGGTGGAGCAGTTGCGCCTCGGCCACGACCATTTCGGTGTCGACGCGTACGTTGTGCGTGCGGAAGAACGGGTTTGCGTTCTGGATCATTCCCCGGTCGCGTTGCGTCTCAATGCCATGCGGCAGCTGGGCAGGCAGTACCTGGCACTGGCGGATCATCTGCTCGGTCAGTTTCGGCGTTTGTTTCTCAATCGACACGCGTTGGCCATCCCTTAAAATAAATAATTGAAAGTCGTATTTCCATTTTTTGAATTTTAAAAAATGTTTTTACTTTTTAAGTCATTTTTGTCTCGAAATTCTTGGGAAAGTCTAAAATACTGTAAAATAGCACCCCAACCGATAGTGCCCTCCATATTGATGGTTCTATATTCTTAGACCTCGGGGAAAACTGTTAGATGAAGTATATATTTTTTTAAATTTTCAAGACAGCGTTATTTATCGACACCTAGCTTTGCCTTCCGGATTACCATATCCTAAAATAAAATTTGCATATTTCTAAAATATTCGCCACTTTCTTTTCCACCCAGTACAATAATAGGTAGGTAAATTCCCAAACTCACACGATGACCAGCACTTCCATCGGGAAGTAAGATATGTTGGCGCCCCTGCGATGGATGACGCACGGAAGGCGCGTATACTCCAGACGGCGGTTGTACTTCTGCTCAAAGTACTGGACCAGCCCGACCTGCTGGCCCTCCATGGAGAAGGAAATGTCCTGGGCGGGAAGTTCGGACAGACCACCACACACAAAGGTCATCTGATTCTCGGGAAGGTGGACGGTCTGCAGTGAAAGGCCTGAAAAAGCAACAAACATTTTATTAGGGTGAAAAGGGCGGAAAACAGCTTTAAAAGTCCGTTTTATAGCCCAGCAAATTGCAAGTTATTGTCCTGACTTTTTTGATCCCGATGTTCAGTGTCCTTTTAAATTGTCCACTTTTGCCATACACATTATCGGGGGTCATTATTTGGTGTGCCGTACCTTTGATCTGGCGGGTCACTGTCGACAACTGGCGCTGCACGTCACTCTCGAAGCTGCGCGGCGTACTGTTGATGAAGTGGCCGATGAAATCCACCAAGGACGAGCCCGGGAAAAAGGAGGTCTTCTTCGCTGAAATTTGAGGAAATTTAATTAATTTTATATTATATTTTATATTAGATCAATGGATGGATTGCCAAAATGTTGAAAATGTGCCAAATTTGAACTTTGAACTTGCCGTCCAGTTGGATGATGGCGGTGCTCTGGAGTGGCGTGTCCCCCACGAAACGCACGTTCTTCTGCATGCCCTCCTTGCAAATGCGCGGGTCTCCCTGCAGCGCAATTACACTGTTCTTCTCAAACATTTTGTTGCCGAAGATGAAATGCTCGTTCCTGAACAGTACTTACAGTAAGCCAGTGCACGTTACTTGCCGTCCAGTTGGATACACTACACTTCACACACATACACTCACACTTTCATACAGTACACTACACTCACACTCTACAGTACACTTTCATACAGTACACATACACTTTCATACAGTACACTTCTTTTTGTCACGGTAAATTCTCTTTTTCCACAAACACTTCTTCCTCCCTGCCCAACAGGACTTTTTACCACATTTATAAACAATTTGTCTCATTTTTGACCTCTTTCGCTTTTTTTGCTTTGCTTTCAAAATGTGCGATTAAAAAAACGGTCTAAATTCTTGGGAATTACGAAAATGGTAATTTTTAAGCAATACGCTCTCTTTTCTAAAAATTCCATTCTTTCTCTTTTTTGTTATTTTTTGGATAAAAAATTCAATTCGTAGTGATGTTTTTTCTCAATTTTAAACTTCAATTTTTGTGGGTTTTGCACTCAAATTTAAAATAATTTTTGACAGAGAGACGGTTGTTTGGATGATTTAAGTGAAAAATACCATTTTGGAACCCCATTTCTCCCCAACCTTCCCCCCCCCCCCCCCCCAATCCCAACTCACCTCTCGTGCATGCGCTGCGTGCTGAGCAGTTCGATGAATTGGCACGCGGATCTGTCCCCGCCCGGCTCCGTCACCTGCACGTTGCGCACCTCCACCACCTCCGTCGCCAGCAGATACGCCTTGATCTGGTGCACGCGTCGCACATAGGCACGACTCCGCTCGCTCAGATGACTCTGTTGAGGGTGGGCACAGGTACCGTATACGAAAGACTTGTTTTTTGAATGAATACTCACTCTTCTTATTGTATACCGTACTTTTTGCCAATCTGGCCCTACCGTACTCTTCCAATGCAAAATGTGCTACTGTGATGGACTGTACTGTACTCTACTGTACTGACCAGGTCGTCCTCGCTGAGTGGGAACTCGCGCTTCTCCCCGTTGCGCATCAGTCGGCGCATCGAGTACAGCAACAGGGCACAGTCGTACACGTACTCCCGCTTGTTGTCCCCGAAGAAGTCTTTGTGCTTTTCGAGCAGCAACTGAAAAAGCGCCCAGTGCAATTCGCGACGCGTTTCCTTCGATTCACTGAAATGGGTTTTAATTTCTATTTTTTGTTACCAAATTGTCAGAATTTTGCACAAAAACGCACTCATTTCGTGGTCCCCGGGCCAAGTCTCGCACGTCAAGTTTGTCCGGTTGGCCCTGCTTGCCTTGGCGAATGTATTCTGCCTGGAAGCGCAATTCGTGCTGGTACACCTTGAAAAAGACGGCAAAAAATGGACAAGATATTTATTTTCGAGTTTAAAAAGCATTTACAAAAGCAAAAGCACAATTAAATTGCGTGATGAATATATAAGACTTGTTCCAAAAAACCGTTTAAAATTTTAAAAATATTAAATTTTCGCGAACGACGAGAAAGAAAAGAACACCCTCCGAACCTGCACACCCTCCAACTGTTGCTCCAAATGCATCTCTTTGCGTCGCGCGCTAACAGAGTCTCGCTCCAGCACTGACAAACGGCTGGCAGCAGTGCGATCTTTTTCTCCAAAAAATTGGCGCATCTGAACAAGCGACAGCTGCAACCCATGCATTTGCCGCGTTAATTCTATAAAAACAATTAAATACAATTTCTTTATATTTTTTCTTGTATATTTTTTCTTGTTTTTTATGGAAGGGGGCCGTCTATCGGTGGGACGCGTCTAATGTAGTAGGGGACGTATATTGGAGGAAATACGGTATTTATCGATATTCTGAATATTGGTATATTTGGTAGGTTTTGAACTATCAAGTTAGGTCTAATATATATCTATTCAATTATGTACATCGAATAAAAGCGGCTAAGCTACGTGTTTAAGAACTTCTTAACAAGTCATATATTCACGTATAGAGTTTGGTGTTGATATACGACCGGGGGATATCATAGAGAAAGTTACTGTATGCGAGATATTACTATATTCTATTGGTTTAATCTTGAATTTCAACCTGTTTCAACCTGGTTTTTTTAACCCTTAATTTCATCCTGTTTAAACTCAATTTTTTTTCAACCTTCAATTTCAACCTGATTGTTTTTTATCAACCTTCAATTTTCTGGACGACAGATAGCGACTCGACATTTTTAATCTCATTGTTTGTGTCGGTCAAATGAGTGTATGCCGCAACAACTGGTCGACGTTGTGGAACTGCAGGAGAACACGGTGCGGAACGCTCATCCGACGTGGACAGCTCGTCCGGCCCGTACAGCTCGGTTGAATCAACATTCTCAGAATATATGGTCGGTCTCGGCGCTCCAAAACTCGGTCCGGAATGTCCAACCCTAGTCCTGAACCTGAACCACATACCTTCATAGGTGATCATTTTGACAAAAATCCAAATAATTAAAATGAAAATGGTCAACATTGTTGCGAATTTTCTAGACTAAAATTCTGAAATTTTGGCTAGCCCTTCAGAAATGTTGGCTTGTTCAGACCCAAGGTGGGATTGGTGAATGGTAGGTCTTTTGATAAAAAAAAATTCAAACCAACTTTTTTTTGGCGTTCTGAATTATTTGGACTATTTTAAAATTTGATCGCCGATGCCAACGGCACCGCCAGACTGCATTTGCATGTTTGTTTAGCCCCAATGCCAAATCGAAGTGTCTCTGTTTGTCAACTCCCCTCCCCCTCCTCCCCTTACTAATCCGCCGACTCCGGAGACAGCGTTCCAATTTTTCGTAGATTCGATCAGCTTCTTTCTCTACATATGATAAATACCAAATTTAAATAATTTAACAACGGAGGGTTCAAACAATTTGATTGAATGGAGATGTTTAAAGTTTTAAACAAAGTGAATGGCATATATGGGTATCATGTATCATAGTTGGAATTGGATCAAAGTGTAGCAAATTTTTTCAATTCATTGAGTTTGACAAACCGGATTTTTGCAAAATATGAGCAGATGATGGCGATTTTATTATAATTATTATATATTTCCAGAAAATCATTTCCCACACATCAGCAACGTGGCGCAAATCACATGTAGCGCTTTCGATAAACCTAGTTTTTTTTTTAAATTTTTTAGTTTTTAATTTAAGTTTATGCGCATTTAAGTTTATGCGAAGAAGACGAACTAATAATTTGTTTACCTCATCTTTCTCCCCATCAGTCATACAGTCGTAGCATTGCGCA
Organism: Rotylenchus robustus; assembly: GCA_034700465.1. Taxonomy (NCBI): domain Eukaryota; kingdom Metazoa; phylum Nematoda; class Chromadorea; order Rhabditida; family Hoplolaimidae; genus Rotylenchus; species Rotylenchus robustus. Next base: position 19,629 of record JAQIYK010000008.1, read on the forward strand.
AGCGCAGCGAGAAAGAGCGGCTCCGTGTTTCCACAATTGTCCACCACGACCTGGAAATAATCTTTCCATTAACTATCTTTAGATTTTTATGTGGGGTGGGTTGAAGTTTATCGGGATAGATCAAAACTATAATTTTGAAGGAAATGTGTTCCATTAGAGCATGGACAGATTTTGCATTTTGCCTTGAACCCTTTGGGGTGGGGGTGTGCCCACTTAGGATTTTGGCCTGGGGGGGACGTACCCCGTGTGCCCCCTCCTAAATCGTCTCTTCATTAGAGACCAGCGGGATCGGAATCCCGGCTGGATTTTTCTGGACTGTCCCGATCCCGGGACAGTCCAGAAAATAAGGGTTTTTGGGAGAAACGGGATTTTTGATCTCGAAAGTCCCGATCCCGACGATTTTAAATTTCAAATCCCGGTTTCGAATCCCGGTCTTCGGGTCGGGATTTTTTGGGCATGGTTTATTTTCAGTTTTTTGTTTCATTATTAATCGTAATTTTGTCAAAAAATAAGTCATGAAGGTTAAAGATATGATGGATGGATCGTTCTACGACGAAATATTACTTACATTAGCCACCCTTTTTGGACGATGAAATTGCTTTTGCTTTTAAAATGCGTTTTTGTTGCATTGTAAACATTTAAAATCCCGAATCACGTTCCCCCAAAAACGGGATTTTTGGTCTCGATCCCGTCAAAGCTAAATCCCGATCCCGTTTTTTTCAAAAATTCGGTCTCTAGTTTCCATCCCCCATCTCTCATAACTTCCTACAAATATTTGTGCATCTTTACCTTGTTATGCTCAACATCCGGATGTTTTTCAGCATGTGCAGTAGCAGCTTCAAGCCTAAAGAAAATCGTTTAAATAAACACAATTTGATTAAATATTGATACTTGTTGGTGCGAAACTGGCAACCTTTGACATCACAGACAAAACTGTAAATGTTTGCGCTATCAAAGCCCTTTTCCGCCACCACTTTCTTGATGATATGTTCCCTAAATTATTATGCAAATTGATATCTCAAAAAGATTAAAATTTGAAATACGTAATTTTTCAATTATTATCGAAATATTCAATCTAGTTTAATTAGTAAAAAAACCAGATATGTTCGACGAGCTTCTCAGTTTGGACACCCGCTTCACAGATGCTGCAGTACTGAACAAACATATTATTTTACAATATGCCAACAATTGCAGGCCCGTAACCAGGGGAGGGGGGAATTCCCCCCGAAATCCCAAAAATTAAAATTTTTAATAGGAGGGTCCCCCCTCTTGTTTTCAAAAATCGCTAAAATTTTTCGCCGCGCCGCCGCGAAACTATAGTTTTTTCGCTAGGATTTCCCTTTTAGTTCTCAAAATTAGCGAGAATTTTTCGCGCGACGCCTATCGGCGCCGCGAAACTATGAAAATTGACCTTTCAAACCAAAAATACACCCCTAAAAATGGATTTTTCGGTGCAATAATAAAAATGCACCCCTAAAAATTGACTTTTCGGCGCGAATAAAAAAAAGGTCGCCAAAAATTTTGTGGTGCCCCCCCCCCGAAATTTTTTTCTGGCTACGCCCTTGATTTATATGGTTTGTTCCAACGTGTAAAATTGTCAACTTATGGCAACCCTAAAGAATTGGTGTTCCGACAAAAATAACCATAAAATTCTAATACGTTTTCATCAGAAGTGATTTGTCGGGACACCAATTCTTTAAGATTGCCAACTTTATAATTTGTCTACACTATACGCAATTTTTTAGCATGTACTCGTATATTGAGAATCCCGATGTCCTGGAGGACGCGAAAGATATTTTACTTCGGTATTAATTTTAAAATTTGAGCAACAATCTAGGTATATTTAAAAACATTTTCTCCATAGATATATAATGTACTTGCTAATAAAGTATCAGATAATGAATTTTAGTTGTGAGAATCTTAATAATTGTGATATTTCTTGGCGTCTTGGGCGTGCCTATTCGGAAAAGGGAGAATTGTTATCTCTTCGGGACTTTGAGAATCGAACGGCAATGTTTGCTAAAGTAACGTTTAATTAAGAAGTGATAAGTGATTGCTATAAATATGACAAACTAAATTTTTAATTTAGGCAATAGATCACCTCAACAAGGCACTTACTCTTGAGCCGGCTAATGGTTCTGCAGGTGCCCATAAATGGTACGCAATTACACTGAAGCGCTTAAGTGCTGTAACTTCGAGACATCCATATGTGAAAAATGCAAAAGCGGATATTACGAAACACCTGGAAAGGGCCTTAGAAATTGATCCGAATGATGCCATTACTTGTCATTTATTAGGTTGTGTACATTTATTTATGTAATTGTTTTTACTCAACTTTGCATTTAGGCGTTCAATTATTTGAACAGCGTAAGTATGACGAGGCATTGAAAAAGTTTCAAACTACGGAAAAACTCATGGTGAGAATAAAAGAGAAAATTAAAATTATTTGTTCGTTTTATTTCAAGAAAGATTACTACGCCACAAATATTTACTACATTGGACTTGTTTACCAAAAACAAGGGAAGAAAGAGGAAGCTATCAAGTTGTTCAAGCAGGTGCTTGCAACTCCTTCGAAGAATAAATACGACAGAAAGGTAAACATTTTTTATTTTTTCTAGTAAACATTCATTCATGTATGTCATGTCTCATGTTTAGGCAAAGGGTGGTGCACGTGCATTGCTCTACATTCGGTACAGAATGAAGCCGGAAGATGTTGCGCCTTATCCAGAATACTGATTAGGTGATTAGACAGATGATGAAGCATTGTACAAAAAGGAAGTGGTCGAACCGGGAAAAATATAAATAATTTTAACAAGTTTATGATTATGACCATGTCGTAAAGAAGAGTAAGAGGCAATCTCTAGTGTTTCAAAGAAAGTCGACCCACTTCCTTTGTGCAAATGTGTTTATATCTGTAAAAGAAATAGGGTCGGCACTTGATAAAATAGCAAAAATAGGAAATTGACACGTTATTGTCCTTTTTAAATGACTCTTCGTTTTGATGTTATTTTATGCGTATTAACTGTAAAATGTTCGAAATGAAACGCTGGACAGTAATAATGTAAATGAGTGACTAAACTGGTGCATCTCGGCGTCTTGTCGACATGGACAGCTCGTATGCGCGTCGCCTCCGTTGCTGTATCTGTGCCAGCCTTTCCGCTTCGCATTGCAGCTTGTGCTCGATCCGGTAGCCAATGCGCATCTGCTCCACGCAAAAGTCGCCCAGCACACTGAGCGCGTCCTGCAGCTCGGCATTGTTGCCATCCTCGGACAGAACATCGATTAGCGATTGGGTGAACGTCTAAAAATGGCGTTGGGTCAGTGTCACAAACAAAGGTCAGCAAAATATGCCAAAAGCAAATTTTAGGGAGAACATTTATTACAAAAAGAAGCTAATCAGTCCTGGAGTAGACAACCCATTCTAAAACCGAGAATTAATGCCAAGCAAATGTATTGGCATTTTTTGCTATTTTTACTCTTAAAGTGACCTTCCAGTAGGAACATTTGTAAGTGACTCCCGTGTAGTTCACGTGTCTTCCGCCGAGATGCTAATGGGAAAATGGTAGTGAAACATGCAAAAAAAGAGTTCATTAGTGACCTGAAGATGTTTGCTGAGCGTGGTGGCGTTGGTCAAATGGTTTATAACGTGTGAGAGAGTTGGTTGGAAGGTCTTAAACCATCTATTCACTTTGTTCGATTTTCGGTACTATAACGGGGGGGGGGAGCAAATGCATTTTTTGGCGTTGCTCCCCCGTTAACGCACTAGTACCCGATTTTCAGACTGACTTTGATGTGTCCCATGAACACCGGGTGGTGCCTGAGCTCGCCCATCGGAACATCTTTTAGAGAGAAGTAGGCTGGGTTGCGTGGGTCCAACTGGAAGATGCGGAGCAGGATGCGTACCTGAAGTGACCAACACGGGATCAACTTGATCAGGCAGTTCAACAGCCAACCGCAATCTCCGTCTCGTCATTATTCGCCGCCTTCAGCGCCAGCTTCCAGGCCCGCTTGACCAGTCCAATTTGGTGCGGGTTCAGATCTCCACTGATATTGAACATTGGTTCAGTTGATTGTCTGAAAGTGATCTTATTAGGAGATTGGGGATGGGATAGCCAAGGATGCCTTAGGCAACTCCTATCCGACGCCATGGCACTGCCGGCCATTGGCCCGCCGCCGGCCAGCACAGAGTTCACGTAGGAGTTACTGCTTGAACTTCTCGAGCTGGATGGAGAGTGTGTTCCGCTGAACATGACGTACTTATCATATCCACCCGTCCCAACACATTGCAAACCTTTGCTCCAAACTGTGACTTCGGTTGTACCTTCAAAGATCAAAAAGTAGTGATCTTTGAATCTCTCTCCGACTGCTGACCAACCTGATCATTTGGTGTTGTCGTGTTGTTCCCGGCGCTGAAGCGGCCGACCCGTTCCGATTCCCCGTCGTCGTCTCGATGATGCCCCGTCTCACCTCGAAGTATTCCCTCTCCGCCGGACTCATTAATCGGACCATCATCCCCTCGGGAGGGGGATTGACCCGCCGAATTGCACTTTTTGTTGTTTGGTGGGGCGATTTTGAGCCAAAGGACTCGTCGCGTTTTACAAAAAAGCGCGGCGGACTGTTGTCCCCTTGGCCGCCGGCAGAGCCAGCAGAATTGCCCATTTTGGACGGAGGGCGAAGATCGGCCAAAAATGTCTGTTTGGGAAGGGATGGACGGGACGGGTCAATTTCGGATGCTTTGTTTTGGGTTTTGGAGGCAAAAAAGTCAAAAAATCCAAAAAACAAAAGGCGGAGGAAAGAAGGAAATGCCGTCGGCGCCCGCAGAAAAGGGGACAGGGAAAGAAGATGAAGAAGAAAAATCATCGCATGACTTTGCGTTTGGTTCTTTGCCCCTCACCACTCCCTCCCCCCTCCCCCTCCCACGTCCTCCAGCTATGGATCCCTCCCTCTTCCTCCCCCCCCCCCAAATCCCCCGGGGAGTGGGCGGGATGGATGGATATTCTGTGTGCTGTTCGGGGAAAGGGGGGAAGGACAAGGCAAACATCGCCGGGGAAGGGAGGGGGAGCAGGGCCCGGGGGAAGAAGAACTTCCTTTGAGGGAACGTCATTTTTTAACCGCCTCAGGGCATATTGACAAGGAGAGGGGGGTTGGGGAAGGGGAAGAGTGTGATTGTGCCGGGAAATGGCCAATTTTCAGTTCCGGCTTTGACCCCTCAAAAATTTTGGGATAAAAGCGTGTGAGGACATTTGGAAGGACGCGGGTGGCCCATCAGTTGGTTGGGATTGAATTCAACACGTTGAATTCGACTTGGTTCGACACCTCTGTTAACTTTTTCTTCCTTTTTTTTCTTTTTTTTTGCCACTATCCCCCTCCCCCCTTTTTTTCACTTTCTTTTCTGTTTGCCATTTTTCCTTTTTTGATCAGTAGTCCCTTCCGCCGCTAATTAATTCACAACACTTATTTTTCTTTTTTGTCCCTCCCCCCGCCCCGTTTATCCCACCCCATTCCTCTTCCCCTTTTCCCCAATGTTTGCGCCTAATAAGTTTTCTGTTCCAAAATATGCAAAATAATAAAAATAAATTCGTTTAATTGTCGGAGACACAAAAAAGGGAAAAAAGGATTGGCCGGTGAAGGGGTTTGGGGGATATTCAAAGTTTGGGCAAAACAAAGCAAACATTAGACAGAGGGAGGGGAAAAACAAAAGATTGACGGAGGAGGGATACGGTATTAAATGGGGGAGAAGTGTGGTACTGTATTGGATGGGAGAGGGGGTACGGTATAGACAAATTGGGGAAGGGGGTACTGTAGGGGAAAGGGAAGTGAAGGGGAGAGGACCCGTTGACGGAAGGCGGAAGGAAGGCGGGTGGTGGAGAAGGAAGGCGGGTGGTGGAGAAGGAAGGCCTTAGCCAGGTGCGGACCTGTTAGACCTTGCTAATTTAAAATTTAAAATCCAATTTTTCCTTTTTTTAATGTAAAATTTATACTTTTTACGGTGTCTACAGGCGCCAAGAGTTTAAAACCCCAGTGCCCGCTCCATTTTGGTGGGAGAGAGGCTGGATACTTCTTCTGATAGAATGAACACCCCCTAGCTCCAGCAGGGGTACTGTATTTTAGAGGAAATACGGTAGTATGGTAGGGGTTGGAATTCATCAACTGGGATTTTGGAATCTATTCTTCAAATTATTTGAAACGAAAACCTTCAATAATGTATTAAGATTCTCACTTTCTTTGCCATTTAGTTCCTCTTCCTTTTTTTCTTTTCCCTCTATTTTCACAACTTTTCGCTTCGATAAATTTGATTTTTAAACTCAGTTGATAAATACAAAACCCCAACCATATACTATATGTTGGCAGGGGGAAGGGGGAGGGGAAAGAGAACAAATGGATGTTGTGGAAGAATGAGTTGGGTGGTGGTGGTGGTTGTGGTGGGTTGGATTTGGATGTCGGACATCAATGATCCCGTTCGGTCGTTGATACATTGTCGTTGGCTGCCTCAGAAGCGGTGACAGCAACTGTCCCTCTCGTCCAGCGCGACTATCTCCTCGTACACGCCCGACTCCCTCCTCCCCTCCCAGTCCCTCCTCCTGCTGCTGTTGTTCCTGCTACTGCTCCGTCCCGTCCAATCTTCTTCCCATGTTCCCCTCGTTCTCCTCTCCCCTCCGCCTTTGTCCATCCTTTGCCTTTTTTGCTCCTCCAAATGTCTTCGACTGTTTTCGCCAATTCGAAAGGTCGGCTCGGAGACGTACCGTTGTTCCATTTGTTGTTGTTGTTGTTGTTGTTCCAGTCCATAGTCGCCACTTTCTCGCCGATGGTACAACTTCGGGTCGGGAATGGTGGAGATGGAGATGACGGAGGGGGATGATGCGGAGGAGGAGGAGGAAGATGAAGTGGGAAGATGAGGAGGAGGAAGATGGTGTTGATGTTGGTGGGGCAGGGAACGAAACAGACGGTGGGAGAGCAGGGAGGAGAAGGTGGCGGCGGAGAAGAGCAGGGCGGCGAGCAGGAACAGAACGAGCAGCAGCACAGGCAGGCAGAACAGCAACAGCGAGGGGGCGGAGGACGGGGACAGACACTGGCCGGCACACCTTCAATTGACGCAAAAGTACAATTTTGGAACAATTGGGACCATTTTCGGAGTACAAAATAGGGTTGATCTCTTTTTGGACTGGGAACTATCGGGGTTTGATACCACCTTTTTACCAGTGTTGCGCCTTGGGAACTTTTGGTTCCGACTCCGATTTTTTTAATTTCTCAAAAAATCCATTTTTTGGGCTGAATTTACAGTTTTTGTGTGAAAAAACATTTTTCTTTAAGCAAAAAATACATTTATGGACTAATTTTGTGCGAAAAACTTAATTGACCGTTTCCAAAGTCAAATCGTATTCCGGGGTGAAATATAAGTGGTTTAAATTTGCAAAAAGAGGAAGAGATTCCGTGGAAGGGATTTGGGCCAAAAACTGTTTGGTGGGGAGGTTTGAGAGGAGTTCAAGAAGGAATTGGACTGACCCCACTGCTCCTCCTCCTCCTGCTCCTCCTCCTCCCCCGTCTTCCTCCCGCATCGCCACTCGGTTCTGACACAGCTCCCCGCCGAATCCCCTCCTGCAAATGCATTGGAATGCGTTCAGTCCGTCCACACATTTGCCCCCGTTCATGCACGGCATCCCCCCACAGTCGTCCACACTCTCCGCGCACAGCGGGCCACGCCAGCCCAGCGGACAATGGCACACGAAGCCGAGGGGGGCACTGGCCGGATGGAGCACACAAAGGGCACCTGATTAAGGAATAATTGATAAATAATTCGAGGAAAATTGAATAATTAAATAATTCGAGGAAGAGCATAAAAAATATAATGTGAGCTTTTATTTTGGGAGGGAGGGAATTTTTTGGACCGATTTTGCTTTTTTATTTACAAAAATGCAAATTTTTGGGGGAAAAAATTCTGGAAATTTCTAGGCTAGTCGGAGTCAATCCCAAGAATGTTTTATGTTGGGTCAATTACTCAATTTGGGGGTTTTGTACCAAGTTTGATCCGATCACATCGGAACATCGACCAGAGGCCTATGTTAAAATGCGGTATCCGAATCCGATGTTCGACTTTGGATCCGAATGTCCGATATCCGACAGAAAAGGCAAACCATTTTGGCACAGATTGACCGCACAACTCTCCCAGGGCTGGTCGCACACTTGGCCACTCCATCCGCTGGCACAAAGGCATTTGAAGGAGCGGGCGGCGGGGGAAGGAGGGCGAAAGCGGAAGGGAGGGGGAGGGGACAGGGCCAGCAGGGAAGAGGCGGCGCAGGAAGCCCCATTCTGGCAGGGCATGTCGGAACAGCCGGCGGGAGCGCGGACCTGAAGAATAGTTTTAAAAACGTCAAAAATTGGCAGAAAACCTGGCAAAACTGTCCGAAAAAGCCGGGAAGGCAATCACAGCGAAAAGCCGGCATGGAATTTGAGGAGGAGGAGGAGGACAGTTGCTTAAAGGCAAAAGTTCAAAGTTCAAAAGTTGATCAAAAGCCAAAGGGGCAAGGTTCAAAGGTCAAAGTTCTGCTACCGGCACGCAGCGTGCCCCGTTGCGACATGGGCTCTGCCCGCACTCGGTCAGTCTCCGCTCGCAGTTTCGCCCACCGAAGCCGGGCGCACATTCGCAGGAGAAAGACCCGTCCGGGGAGTTCAGACACACGGCACCATTCTGGCAGGGCGAGTGACGGAGACAGAACACCAAATCTGAACGAAATGAACAAGTTGGGAGCAGGGAACGAACTGGACCAGTTAAACCAATTTAACAGTCTATTTTTATGTGCCGGCAAAACCTGATCGAGATGGATGGATATCTTGAATTGAAACCCGAAGGTCGAGACCGAGGTCACGGACTTTCCCAGCGAAAGTTCACCTCTCAGCTCCTTACTAATTTGAACTATTCTGCTGGAGATGTTCCAGCCCCTAAATTCCCTGGACCAAACTTGATTGGCCTTTGGCCTTTGAACTACTTCATCCCTTCTTGATCCCCCCTCAACTGACCCTTTTCGCAGAACTGTCCGCCCTTTCCCTCGGGACATGCGCACTCGCCCGGCACTTGGCATGAACCCTTGCAACGCGAACTGGTCACACACTGAAAAAAAAGTTTGGATTTTTTAGGGGAAATTTGGACTATTTTTGAACCTTTTCGCATCGTTCTCCGCTAAACCCGGGCGGACACAAACACTGACGACCATCCGGGGGAGCACATCGCCCTCCATTGGTGCAAGGACAGACAGAAGAGGAAGAGTTGGGGGCAGAGGAGGGAACTGAACGGGGACAAAACTGAAGGGTGATTAAAAACAGATCGTAGCGGACACTCAATCCCAGAACCGAGAAAAAATACAGGTTTTTCGAATCCGATTTCGGTTTTTGGAATCCGATTTCAGTTTTTGTAATCCAATTTCGTTTGTGTCCCAGTTCCTAGTATCTTTCCCGGTTCCCCGATAGTTTGAGTCCCGTTCAGTCTTGTCGGTGGTACTCGCCTTGTTCTTCCGCGCACCCGGCCCCCGTCCATCCCTTCGCACATCTCTTTTGGCCATCCGCCGGCGAACACTCAAATCGGCCCGTCCGCCTTTCCCAGTCGCTCAATTCGCAGCGAATGTCGCAGCCGAGACCGAAGAAGCCGGCACTGAACGGACAAAATCAAGATCATTGACTGATCAAAATATGCAAATTAAAAGGTAAACTCACGCGCAGTCGACACGGTAGCGAACATCCAAAGCCAAGTCGGAGGAGGAGGAGGAGGATGGGCTGGCGGAAGGATCAGCAGGGGACGGGACGGAGAAGTTGGCGTGGAGGAGACGCCACGGGGAGCCGGCCGGGAGATGGAACACTTGCTGGGCACGGCGGAACAGCACTTAACCAACACAAAACAAAATGATCAATAATTGAGCCCGACAAATCATCGATCAGTTGTACTCCTTCCCCTTGATCAGTTGTACGTTGTACTCCTCCCCTCCCTCCGGAATTGATCCTTGCCTTCCTTCCCATCCGCTCCATTCCATCCAATTGATCCCTTCCTCCCCTCTCCAATGGTCCGCCGCTCGGCTCGCCCCTTTGTCCGCCAATTTATTGCCCCAATTTGCCTCTTATCGGCACAACATGGCCACTCGCCGTCCGTCCCTGCCGAGAGTATCCCTTCCCCTCCCTCCCCTTCCTTTTGGCTCGCGACTCCCGGCCGACCCCAAACCCACGTCAAAGTCAGAGATAAGGCCAGTGGGGGTGGGATGGGGAGTAAAGGAAGGAGGAAAAGGGGATGTTTTGGGTTCCGATGGGGCGGTGGGGACATCTGTGGTTGGTGGATAGAGTACATCAATCGGATGGAAGGAACACTTTAGTGGGTGGGTGGGGGTAAACACCCATCCATCCCCAACACCCAATCCGCCGATCCCCCAGGGGATTATCCCCGGCGGACCATTTTCGACTTTTTCGCCACTTTTCGCTCCGATGAACTCCTTCCCCTTCCTCTTCCCCTTCCCCTCCAACTAACCTTCTTTTCTATCCGTTGGCACACCTTCCTTCCGTCGCCACAATTGGACGGAAAAGGCAAAACTTTGCTGGAAATGGACAAAAAAGAGAAAATAAATTTGGGGAAGAAGAGTACCCTCCAGGAGTGACTGAATGACAGGGACAAACTCCGCTGGCCAAGCGACAGAATGGCCAATTGTGCGTGGCCAAATTTGCAGTTGGACACCGACTCGGAGGAGGAACTCGTGGAAGAAGAAGAAGAAGAAGAGTCACGCCAACGAAATCTGAAAAACAAAACGAAAATTCAGGTTACCGACCGGTAAACAAGCTGGAGAAGGTGGTCAAAAATCTGGCTGCTAAAACTTCGGTTTTTCGAAATATATCCGAAAAGTTCCGTCCGAGCTCAGTAATTTACACTTTTGTTCGGAACGAACAAAATGCTATATTTTCTCTTGTCCTTTTCTTGTATTTTCTTCTCCGGAAAGAAATTTTCAACCCCCTCCTCCACAGAATTAGGAGAAATTAGGGGAGGAGGGGGTTACGGTACTCATCAGAATTATTAGGTTGCAATGATACGGTAGTGTTGTTTTGAGCCCATACTGTATGAATGGAGAAAGGACTTACTCTCGTGCGCAAAGTTCCAATTGGAGGGGATTGCTGGCATTGATGATGGAGGAGGACGAAGAGGGGGAGGAAAGGGACAGGCGGAACTGGAGATGACCAACAGCACGGAGCGGGGAGGGCAAGCAGTGCAGGAACAGGAACAACTGGAGAAGAACACCGAGGGGACGAAGGAGGAGGGGCAGGGAGGGCGAGATGGACGGAGGGAGGAGGGGGAGGAGGAGGAACATCTGGAGAAACAGAGAAGTTGGGAACAGTATTATTGGGAAGCGAAACAATGTCGGAATAATGGCGAAGAACAAGTTGTGGAGAGCGTAGGGAAGGAGACGAACATCGGCGGACTGCTGAAAAGTAAACACTTTGGGCAAGAAGGGCCGGGAAACGGGGTGTCAAACCCAAAGTTCAAAAAGCGGGGATAAAGACAAGTTTAATAAGGGGCAACATGGGTGGAAAATGGACGGGAACGGAGGAGGAAAGTGGCCGGCGAGAGGGTAATCCGATTTGAGAGATGGTGGAGGGGAGCGGGGCCGGAGGAAGAGGAGGTGGACATTGGTCGGGGAATGGAAGGCAAACAAACATTGGGGAAGGAGGCGGGAGAAAGTGGAGGGGAGGGGATGGAAGGGGAGGGGGAGGGGAGGGAGGGGGAAGGGGAGGGGGAAGAGGGAGGGAGAAAGGGGAATGGGAAGGGGGAGGGAGGGATCGAGGGGGGAGGGAGAGGGAATGGGGAGGGGGAGGAAGAGGGGAGGGAGAAAGGGGAGGGGAGGGAGGGGCGGGCAGATGGGTACCATGCCCCGAAACAAAGACACCACCCACACTTTGCCATCACTTTGATTTGGCGGGTCTATTCAAATATTTTCGCGATTTGGGCGATTTTTTGGGAAATTTAGGCGGTTGGGTGGGTGAATGGCCTTTCCCCGTAAACACTCAATTAAGGGCATTTTGGAGCGAAAAGGTTGGATGGAATTGGACGGAGGGGGAGAAAGGAGGAAGGGGGAGGGGAGAGAAGGAGGGGGGGAGGGCAGAGGAGCAGTGGGTGAGTGACTGACACCCTTCGGAACACCGACAAAGGACGGGCGAACTTGAAACTTTGGGGGCAATTGGATGGGCTGAGAGGGAGGGAATGAGAGGATATGGGATCAGAAAAAGAACGAAACCGAACTTTTCCCCGAGGCCACACAACGCGTTTTTGGGATGGAAGTGCTTTTTGGAGTTTAGGGAAAGTGGTGAGGGAGTGCGCAGTGGTGATGGAATGAGGAGGGATGAGCGAGTTCATCGCCTAGGGGCAAATACCATTTTTGGGATGGTGGACGGGAAGGTGGTAAAGTGCACCATAATGAACGGGGGGAGAGGGACAATGACAATCGGGAGAGGAGCAGGAGATGGAGAAATACGAAGAAGATAAGGATAGAAATGATGTGATTAGGGAGAAAAGAGGGGCATGGAGATGGAGATGAACTGGAAAGGGGCATGGAATTGGCCCGGGGGGAAAGTTGGGCAGAAAGATGACACCTCGGGGAGAGGGAGGGAGGGGGGGGGGGCACAGACCAAACACCTTTTTGGCGATTTTATCACCCAAATTTCGGATTTTAGGGCAATGAACCGTGATGGGTGGGGTAGTTGAGGTTGAGTTGGGGGTGGATGGAGTTGGTGGTCACCTAGTCCGATGGAGTGGGGTGGTGGAGGTGGGGTACACATTCAAATTTGGTGGTGTTGTTGATGATGACTGATTGACTATTGTTCGCCCCCCCCCGATTTTGCAACTTTTGCCCATCTGTGCCTCTTCTCCCCCTTCTCCCCCTTTTCTCCTCCCTTTCCCCAATTTCTTTGTCTACCATTGAAAGTGACCAAAAATCCACTGGGGCTGACCCAGATCCACCTCAAACTCTCCCAAATTCATCCCAAAAACAACTCTTCCCTCCCCCAACTACATCACTTCCCCCACCTTTTTCAGCCCATCCCAAAACCCATACATCTCATCACCACCAGTCAGTCCCATCCAATAATTACCCCTTCCCTCCCCTCCCCTCCCCTCTGTCCAGCCTGGCGGCGACAACTTTGTCCCCTTTCCCCGGCGCCATCTTGCGCTTCTTTCTTTCTAATGGGACACAGGAGGGAAATAAATATGGGGGGGGGAGAAAGGGGGAGGAAGTTGATAGAATGGGGTGGGGAAGAGGAACATATTGGCCGGAAGGGACGGAGGAAAAGGCGGATAAAAGGAGGGAGGAAGGATTTGGGGACCAATTGAACAGAGGCGGGTGGGGAAGGGAAGGGGATGAGGAGGAGGAGGGGGAGGGGGTAAGGAGGAGGGGGAGTGGGTGGGACTGTAAATTTAGGTTTTATGTGTCTGGGAAAGGGGAAGAAAGGGCCAATGGTTGGAATTGGTCCGATTGGGACACTTGCATCGCGCCACAACAACAGTGGGGAGAGGGAAGGAAGGACCAATATATATTTTGGCAGTGAAAATATTTGGGAAATGGTGAGGGAGGGGAAGGAAGGGGTAGGGGCAGATC